>CM076575.1:499287559-499469693 GCA_034641835.2 Pinus albicaulis | reverse complement strand
TCCTTAAAAAATGAAACAAGTTGCCGGAGCAGAGTTCCTTTTCCTGTGTCAAGCTTGTTGAAAAATGAAACAAAGTGTTGGAGCATAGTTACTTTTCTTGTGTTAATCTCGTTAAAAAATGAAACAAGTTGTCATGAGGATAGTTCTTCTACTGTGTCAACCTCATTAAAAAAATGAAACAAATCCCCTTTCAATTCGAGTCTTTGATTAGATCTCATAAAATCCTTGTCGAATATTTCACTTGATCTCATAAATTAAGCTTCATTCCATCCACCTGTTAGAAACCAGTATTCTACTTAGGTGAATGAGATGAAGCTTAGGGGGCATGTACCTCAAACTAAGTCATTATGTTGGGGGCATGCAAAATTATTCCAAGCATATTTTTTCTTTGTTTCAAGCTTGTGAAAAAATGAAAGCAATTCTCAAGCATAGCTTCCCATGTTTCAAGCTTGTGTGAAAATGAAAGCAATTCCAAGCATAGTTTCCCATGTTTCAAGATTCTATATAAATGAAACCATTCTCATTCTACCTCTTGTGATTGACATTTTTATCAACCTGTTTTTTTCCAGATGAACCTTGGTTCTTTTATGTCACCATCTGTTTGGACAATCATATGCCCTCACTTGGTTGTTTTACCATTTCTTGGGGAACCGCTACGATGAGTGGTTTTATTAGCCAACCTCTTGACCTTTGTGTGTTTTCAGCAGTTCCATCGTCACCGAAACCAGTAGCCACCCTTTATACCACTCGTTCCTCCTGGTGGAGCCATCTTTAAAGCTCTTTTCTGACTCTCGAAAAATAAAAATATCGTCGAGTACTTTTCATTTTGAACTCGTTAAATTAAATGAATTGACATCATCTTAGTATACGTTTACCCCTTTTTTGGGCTGAGATTGAGTATTTAATAAAAAAGAATACCTTGATCGAACATGTTCAAGAGGCTCTCTCGGATACTGTTTTCTACCTTTTGGGATTCGAGGGACCATTTATGAAAAGGGAATTGATGGAGTTTTCTTTTTCGTCTCTTTTTCAAAATCTGTGAACATGAAAAAGACACCAAGTTACACTTCCATTGTGTTATCCACCTATAAAATTTGTCATATCAAATGGTGGCTAAATCATTTTTGAATCTTTAAAGAAATAAGTTTTAAAGCAAAATTGTTAATTCTTGAAGTCTTATGAAGACATCTTATTCTTTGATTAATCTTCACTGTTGTTTCCCTCTTAAACTCTAAAATTCTGTTGTTTTCCCTAAAGAAAAAGACTACTGAAAACTCCATTTTTCATCATTTTTCACTCCTCCTTCCCTTCATCATTAACCTCCTTTTTATCCCCTTTTTCCTCATAAAATTCCTCTATTTTTCATTTATTCCCTTCTTCCCTTAATAAAACCCCTTTATAAGGTTTGAAAATCCTTTTTGAACCTTACCAAAATCCCCAAATCCATTAAAAAACCTTGAAAAAATCATAAAAAATAAGTTTTTTAACTATGGGCTTAAGCCCCTTTGGGCTAAGCCCTAAACCACTTCCCCTCTATGCGACTTGGCGCTGGAACCAAGTGCTAAACCCATATGGCGCTTATCGCATCAGAACAATCAGCGAGCGCAAGTCTTATTGTCTTATGAAACCTCCGATCCGATTGGCCCCTTTCAATAAACCCCGACCCTTCGCTCCCCTTGTAAAAACCATGCGCTCACAATCGAGCGCTTAACACTTTATATAAACCCTTCCCCGATGCAATTTTTCGTTGTATAAACATAAAAACCCATTTTCCTATGTTTTTATCTAAACCCGCCGGTTCAATGTTTTAAATGATAAGGACCATTGATTTAACACCGATAGATGATAAATGAAATCTCGCATCGGAGATTTTCATCGGGTGCATTCGGGAGACCCTCTCCTTTGTTCCGATGCGATTGGCCCCTTTTTGTGCATATAACCCCCGATCCCTTCATCCTTTCACATAACCCTGAGGCCCCGCAATTGGGTGCTAATCATAAATATAAAACCCTCCCCGACACAAAAATCCTTTATATTTCATAAAAATTTTGATTTTCCTATGTTATAAAGGGTCCCGCCCGTTCATTGGTTAAACCCATTCCTGACCGTTGATCATAAACCAATCAAATGGTCTGCGCAATCTCGCCTCAGAAGATCTCATTGGGCGCATTTTATATTTTATTCACCCACTCCTGATTCGTGGCCTCCTGATGGAATATCAGCTGTTGATCTCCTCCTCGCCTTCCCAGATCTGACGGCCCTTATCGCTCCATCCCAAAGCCCATCTCCCCGCCATGACCTCCTCCGACTCATTCTACACTGTTGATCTGGTGCTCAGATCAACGGTCACAAGCTAATCGCATCGGTGCCCATTCTGTTTTACCCCCGCCGATCGCAGACCTCCGATTGCATCTAGGCCGTCCACGTGTCAAGATCCGATGGTCTAGATTGAAGCCTGCAACCTTTGTTAAATTTATGAAGCCCTGCTTTATAATGTTTTTCGAGGAAATATCAGTCGTTGATCTCTGCAGATCAATGACCCATACTGACCCATTCTCCACCTTATATATTATTTTCATTAAGCCCGAAAGATCAATCTGAGCCGTCCATTCCATTCATCCAACGGTCCTAATAGGCCTGCTCCTTTGGGTCCTTCCCCTCCCAGATCAGATCTCTGCCATCGATTCCCTGATCGGACGGTCCATAATAAAACCACCATGCCTATTTCCGCCCATGCACCTTATCAATATCGCTCTCTCTCACAACCGTCCGATCTGAGACCCCAGATCTAATGGCTGACACGCATTTTCGCTTAAATTTATGCCCGAAAGTTAATTCTCAGAAATCACGTGATATGGGTGGTTTTCAAATGCCACGTGTCGGCCTCTGACGCATATCATGTTCAAAAAGTGAAAACCGCCCATCTGCCTTTTTGCTGCGCGATACCACTAGTTTCTCAAGCCGAAACCGCTTTCCCCATTTGTAATGTGTTTCATCATGCTCACCCTCCACCGTTGATCTCTGCAGATCAACGGCCCCAGTTTGATCTCGCATTTCTTCATCGCCCTCCGCCTTCCTCCAAGGGACTTCATAAGTAATCTCCACCGTCGATCTCCATGTGCTGATCTCATCCGACGGCCTAGATCCTTTTTGGAAACCCCAAAATTCCTCCGTCCTTTTTCACTGTTGATTAACGTTTTTAACCCATTTTGCTCATATTTTCCGTTGTTTCAAATATAATGTGACCCCTTCGCATTTTATATTCAGAACCAATCTCAACCGTTGATCAATATGGATCAACGAATCTAACTTAATCTCCTCACCGCTTTGATTCAACCGCCTCCTCTCTACCTCTGCAAGCAAATCTCCACCGTTGGATGCTTTCATCCAACAGTCGCGACTTAACCTCAACCTCAGAAGCAGTCTGACCCAAAATACGCAGGATTTTATTAACTTTTCTTGTATTGTGCAGGTTTCAAAGGTTTTTCCATTACGTTAAAAGAAAAACAAAGGCCGAGAGTGACGACCCTCCAGGCCTTTATTCATTAAAGGGATTATTCCACGGGGTTTTCCCTCAGCGTTTTCCGGTGTCTCATGAACGCTAGCAGCATTATAAAAGCCCCTGTAGCGCCTGCACATCAACAAGACACAGTAAAAATTAAAACAGAGAGTATCAATGTTGAAGATCAAATCAAACCAGAGATGAAGAATTAAGGATGGTTTACACAGTTTGGGTGGATTACGGCTAAGATCGACAATCAAAAGCCTAATCTACTAAATTAAACACAGTTAAAGAGCAGAAGATAGAATTTAGGCCTGATTAAGCCTAACACACAAAATCAAATCAAATTAACAGCGTTTAAAGGAAATCAATAATATCTATCAATCCGAGAAAGCCTCCACTTCCACATCAGAGGCTAATTGAATCCTCTCAGCTACCAGAATGCCACCTGCAGCCTCAAAGCATTTAACAGAGGCAGAGTTATTGCCTCAGTCAAAGATATTTGCCTCAATATAGCTGAATAGTTATTTCGAGCCAAAGAACTTATTGCAAAAATATCAGCGGAGTTATTACAAAATGACATAGAGCCTTAAAGTCAACAAAAGCTTCCCAGCAAGCTTAAAACTTAATGTAAAACAATTAATACAGAGGAAATATCTGTAATCTTCTCTATTGAGCCCCTCAAAAGGCCGAGAAGCATTAAGTTGTATTAATTGAACCCATAGATCTTTTATCCCATCCACCTCCTCTTTTTCCTATAAAATCTTCTTTAGGAGCTCATTGTAAAGGGTTGGATACTGGTTGGTTGCAGAACTTTGAAATATACTTGTGCTCGAAACTTTCTACTTGTAAATAGTGTTCAGAGGCTCTTGAAGCTCTATTTGTAATCACTTAAGTTAGGCTAAGAAGTGAAGATGATTGCTGAACTGAAATATTGGACTTGAAGAATGTAACTGGATTGACATCAATATACAAGCTGATTCTTGGGATCCTGGTCTATATGATTAGTGAAGTGCTTCTTTTTGTGTTATTGTTTTCCTTTCATGTATGCCATTTTGTCCATTATTCTCTGATAAAGAACAACAAGCATAGAGTTAGGATTTACTGTTTGCAGTGTTGAATCTTTGATTAAACTGAGAGGGGGGGGTGAATCAGTTTAATACATGCATTAGCCTTTTAAATTTTCACCAGAGTTATTTACAGCTTTAATATTTGAACAATCTTATTTGCAGCCAATATTAATTTATTGTGACACCATACTTAAGTTGAAAGCAGCAAGAAACTAAGCAGATTGAAATAATCACATCAACACATAAGAAGCACACATAGAGACAACAGATGTAAGTGGAAACCCATAAAGGGAGAAAACCACATCTTATTATTGTTGTGATGCAAAGGCAAGCTCCAACTCCCTCTCACCACTTTTTTCTGCAGGCACCAACCTACAGGAGGCTCCAACCTCAATTCTGCAAGCTACAACTTGCAAGGAAGCACCAACTCCCTTCAATTTTCTGCAGGCACCAACCTACAGGAGGCTCCAACCTCAGTCAGCTACAACTGACAGCTATCAAGCTTCAACTTGATAGGGAAGCTCCAACTTTCTCAATTTAAAAAACTGAATGTTTGCTGATTTACCTCTGATATCAGCTCTATTCTGTAGCTCCTCTTTCTGCTCTTCTTTTCTTGATCTTCTCTGCTTCACTCTTCTGTATTCTTCCTTCTCTCTCTTTACTCTCACCTCTGCTCTCAAAAAAACTCTCTCTGCATATCAAGATGATATTATTTATAGATTTCCTCACATGACTGTTTGTATTCTGCTTGGAATTCGAAATGGAAAGTCATGTCTCTTTGCCTTCTGCCTTCTCACTCCTTTTATCAGCTTACTCAGAAATTATAACTGTAGGTGTCAATTTTAGCATTACAGTGGGAGTTTGTTTTCTCTCGGAGACTTGCCAATGCATCACAAACAATAAAAAACGATTAAAATATTTACATTCGAATTACAATGTGAACTCCAGCTCACTCATTTTGTCTCTTGGCTTGTTGCGCATTTGTCTTTTCTCTAACTGTCTCTTTGTCCCTTTCTCTTCTCTGTATGCCTTTCTGTTTATGGCTGCTGCGTAACTCCTGAATTTATGAACTGCATTTTTATTTTATTTTTATACCAGCGCTTTATATATAAATGAATCTGATGACTGTAATTCAATCCTTTACACGCAGCAAGTGTCTTGTTGATGTGGCGAGTTCCGCAGGCCAGAACATACATATATTACAATTGCATTACATTAATAATCGCCCTCCCGTTAAGCTGAGGCCCGTGGGTCTACAGACCACGCGGCATGTTTTAATACAACCGCAACCACTTTATATATATATATATTTATATATAACAGCGCCTTCACAAATTTCCATTTACGATTAGAACTGGAACTCAAAACACTTGTTAATCATAGTTAATAAGCCCATCGGGTCCGGGCTTCAATCGCAACGTTTTACAAAGTCGTGCGATCAATCGGAGAGTTCCGATTACGATTGAGATTCCGGATGCGATTTGCATATATCAACTCCCGCTTATAACACGATCGGGTCCGCCATTTCAATCGCAGCGTTTTACAAAGTCGTGCGATCAATCGTAGAGTTCCGATTGCGATTGAGATTTCGGATGCGATTAGCAATTAACTATGGTACATAACTCGATCGGGTCCGCCACTTCAATCGCAGCGTTTTACAAAGTCGTGCGATTGGAACTCGGATGCGATTAGCAATTAACTGTGGTGCATAACTCGATCGGGTCCGCCACTTCAATCGCAATCGCAACTTTCTGTTGCGATGTTCCGCTGCCCTTGCGATCTCCGATTGCGATTGGATGAGGGTCCCACTTTATATTACTTCCTTTCCATTGATCATAACACACTCCACTTTAATATATATCAATGTATATGCCTTGGACCATTGGAACATATGTAATGCGCTCTTTGTATACTCCTGCGTGGGTAGCGATTCCCGGAATGAGATTTGTTTTATGTATCCTTCCGCCTAGGTCTATGCGATTCCCGGAATTTTCTGTGTTATTTACATTACATTGCTGCTGGAGTTAAGCGATTCCTGGAATAAGTTTTGTATATGTTTATATATATTCTTTGCCGCTGGAGTGAAGCGATTCCCGGAATTTTATAACGGCTCTGCTTCTGTCTCTGACTCTGTCTCTGCTGCTCCTGTCGCTCTGCCTCTGCCTCTATTGCTGAGATAACGGTTCTGCCTCTATTATATTTGTTTCCTCTGCCTTCATTTGCTTCTTTGCTGCCTCTTTGCTTCAGCGCTGCCTCCTTTTCCATCAATGACAACATTTCCAACATGCAGTACCCTTCTCTGACTGATAAGCTTTATCTCAATGTTTTCCTCCATATTGTGTATTTAAGAATGATTCAATACAGTCTAAACAGTTAGGAATGTTGGCGTTCCCTCGTCCTACTGTCTAAACATAAACATTTTTCTTGAATGTTATTTTCATTGTTTGCTTAGTAAAGTTAGACTAGAAAAGTGATGGTGTGCCCTATTTTCTAGCTTCTTTCTCCAAAGGTAATTCTAAAAATTTCCCTAAGAGTATGCTGAAAGCAGTCTAGATTTAAAAGTATCTTATCTGATCTTAAGCTGCACTTTGTTTTCCTTATCTGTTTTCATCCTTTCTGAAAGTAATTATGTGGATTACTGGATTGTTTGTCTGTTGAGTTAGCTTTAATACGAACTTGCCCAAAGAAGTCTATGGTTAGCCCTGTCCTTTGGCCAGTTTTAAACAGTTACTTAAAAGGATTTTCTTGTTTGGACAGACTGATAAATCCTGGTTGAAATTATTTAATGTTTCCACCCCTTCAACACTTTTATTGTTTCCATTCCATCATTTAATCTCAAAGATCTTGTGATATAGATGACTTGCCCCTTGGACCACTCTTGAAATTGTTGCACAATTAAACCCTTTTATGACTCCATAGCCCAATGGACTAAAAACCAGCGTTATATCTATCTAATCAGCCAAAGCTTGTTCTAATTGCTTGCAACTTCACACCTTTGAAACTCTTTCATTTTAGGACTTTCCACTCAACTAGAAATCATGCTCAACCATCCAAAACCAGTCAAAAACCCTTGTTCTTAATAACTAGCATAATATCATACACAAAAGCCTTAAAAAGATAAATCAATCTTTTCACTTATAGAGAGATCCTTTTCTATATTCAGGAGGGCTAGATCCTAGAAGCCCAAAGTGGTTCAAGTGTTATCTCTGCAGTTTGTATTTTCCAATCTTGGAAATTACAGGGAGCTAACATTTCTGGCAACTCCACTGGGGATTTCTAAGTTAATGATATTTTAAAGTACACCTTAGGACTTCAGAAAGCCCCTTGATTCACGAACATTTGGTATATTAGCCAGCTGAGCCACCAGGCATAACATTTCTGGCAACTCCACTGGGGATTTCTGAGTTAATGAGATTTTAAAGTACACCTTAGGACTTTAGAAAGCCCCTTGATTCACGAACATTTGGTATATTAGCCAGCTGAGCCACCAGGCATAACATTTATGGCGACTCCACTGGGGACTTTCTAAGCAAACTTCATCCTATATACTTTTGGAACCTCAGGAAACTTCTTGATTTAATAACATTTGGTATATTTGCCAATTAGCCCACCAGGCATAACATTTCTGGCCAAACAAACAGTGTTCAGTGAGTAAACGTAGCCCTCTTCAAGCACTACCAATTCAATGGTAATCATGATAAACTTGTTTGAATCAGTGACAAACTAAGGACACCTTAGGATTCTCATAAGAGCTTATCAAACCTTGAAGGATCAGCTAGCTTAGCCATAAGAGTAAACTCTCTTTGTCTCATCACCGTAGCTAAGTGTTGAAACAGATTCAGGATACTCTTAGAACCCATAGGACTGAAAAATAACTCAGAAAACCCAAAAATATTTCAGATTGATATTCAATAAACATGGTGGTGGACCATAAAACCTTTTACCTCCAAAAGAGCTAAAAATTTCCACCTGGTGACTCCACAATCCTAAACAAACCTTAAGACTCCACTGTGAAGAACCATTATCATCATAACATCTTTTAAACTCAGTTAGAGGATTTTTAGGATTAAAGTTTTCTTATTAAAAAGATCAGTTAGCCTCTTAAAGATTGTCATATTTGGTTAAATTGTTCTTGTTTAGTAGGGTCTGAAAAACACAGCATAGTGGCTCCTAGAGAGATTCATACTAGAGCCTATCCTGACCCAAACCCTCCTGAGATAGTTGATAACCCAGAAAGAATACTTAGGAAGTCTCCTAAGGATAAATTTTCAACTGTTTTCAGATCACCCTCGAGAGCTAATTCAGTTCCTGGAAACCTTGCAGCTCTACAACAATCACAAGTTGACTTGAGAAATCCATTTAGAACTAGGTCACTTGATGATTTAGATTAGCTAGATTCAGAGTCTTCACTTTCATCTCCAGAGAGAAGTGAAAATCCTGGTAGTAGAGAAACAACACCACCAGATTTACATTTCCTTCACAATTTAGGTGTCTCTCATCCAAGATCGGCTCAACAATCTATTGCTGGCACATCCACAACTGTTTTTCATACATCCACTGTCCAAACCACTCCATCCCAACCTACTTTCCCTCTTATCAACCCACCACTTGTAAACCCCCCATTGTTTCCACAACCTCCTATCAGTCCTTCCTTTTCCCTTAGTCAATCTTCCACAGGACTATCAGTCCAAAATACCATTGTATGATGCCAGTAATGCTATTACTGCTTCACAACATGTGGATAAGATGAATGACTACTTTGACAGAAATGAAATTGATGATGAAACTGTCAAAATTAGACTATTTGCTCAGAGTTTAGGGGGAGAAGTAAGAAAATGGTTCAAAGGCTTAACCCCTCACAGTATTAATGATCTCCAAGCCTTCCATCAGTTATTCTTAAACAAATGGGAAGTCAGGAAGAACCCTCTCCAAATACTTTCTGATTACAAGAATCTCCACAGAAACACTGGGGAAAGTGTACAAGCTTATTGCACTAGGTTTAACAGTGTTTATAATGCCCTTCCCCCAGATTTAAAACCTCCACAAGGCTCAGCTTTAAACAATTTTCCTGAAGGATTTGATCCTGAGATGGCCTATCAGCTGAGAGAGAGAGATCCTTTGACTCTTGAAGATATGCAAAAAGGAGCTCTTGCTATGGAAGTTAATTTAATGGAGAAAAGAGTGAGAATGAGGAATGAGAAGAAAGTGTCCTTTAGAGAGGAATCCACACCTTCCACATCTAGCTCAAAGATGGAAATAATGATGGAGGAGATGATGAAAAAGATGAGCATACTTGAGAGAGCACAAGCTAGTCAAAACCAAACTGCTCCTCAAAACAGAAATCAAAACCAAAATCAGAATCTTAGGAGAAATCAACCCCAAAACAGACTAAGGGAGGATGATCAGCAGATCACCCCTCCTTTTCATCAAAACTATGTAAGTGACGTTGAAGAAACATTAGAACAAACAGAGGAAGATGACATAAACATGTTGGGAGTAGATAATGATGACTTTGAAGTCCATTACAATAGGAAACAAGGTCTGTATACACCCTATGATGACAAGAGACCAAAGGATGAATATTACTATCAGGAAATGGAAAATGTCATCATAGAAACCACTAAGGAATATGACCTTAGAAGTAAAAAGAATCTAGAAACTCCCAACAACAAAACCTCTAACAATTCTTCACAGAACAGCACTGTAAATAAACCCAAAGTTGCAAAACAAAAAGATAAAACTGTGGCTGTAAATTCTGATAAAAATAAAGAGAAAGGCACTCAAAACAATAAAAAACAGAGTGCAGATCTCAGTAGTGTTAGCACATCAGCTAGTACTCCTGTTAAAACAATTTCGTCAAATGTAAATAGAGGAAATCAGCAAACCGATTTTGCTGATAGAGTGGCAGTTAATAAAGCTGAAACAAGCACTTCAAAGAATCAAATACCTTTTAGTTTGAAGTAGGAAATTTCCAGAATCAAGATCTCTGTTCCTCTCACTGAATTAGCTGCCCATAATGTATATAGATCCCAAATTTTGAAGGCTTTAAACATAGAAGAGAATAATGACACTGTCAATCTTAACGATGACCAGCCAGAGCTCATATTCGGTCCTAAGATTGAGGGTAGATATCAAGAGGGACCAGTTCCTCCTTTTTACGTTAGTTTAAATGTTCATGACAAAATTTTGCGCAACGCTATGCACGATTCAGGGGCCTCTCACAATTTAATGCCCAAAGTTGTAATGGAGAGCCTAGGCCTTGAAATCACCAGACCTTACAAAGATCTTTACTCCTTTGACTCAAGCAGAGTAAAATGTTTAGGATTAATCAAAGACCTCTGTGTTAACTTAGCACAAATCCCAGCCAAATGTTTAGTAATGGATATTGTTGTGGCTGATGTACCCCCAAAATATGGTATGTTGTTATCAAGATCTTGGGGAGCTAAGTTGCAAGGAACTATGCAGATGGACATGACATATCCGACCATCCTTGTTTTCAATCAGACTAGAAGACTTTAAAGGGAGTCTCATATGCAATACATGGTTACTAGCCAAGAGAGACCACAAAACTCTCCTTTGTATTATGTAAATACAGGCCTCGATTCATTCATCCTTTTCAATGATGAAACATTCAATGAAAAAGTTACTTTAACTGAATTAATGGCAGATAGAGAGGAGGGGGAAGACAAATCAGAAGTGTCAAAACAGTTTGCTGAACCTGTAAGCTCCAGCAAACCAAACACAGGTCTTGAGCTACAAATCATGCATCCTTTGCTTTTAAACCTTGACAGTCACGATAGTAGTCCTCAACACAATGAAAAACCTGAAGAATTAAAACAAATTCAACAAAGTGCTGATATTCAAGAACAATCCGAAAGCACTATAGTTAAAGAGGATAGTAACCAGACTGTTGAACCTGAAACTAGTCTTGTGTGGAGTATGAACTTCGACGGGTCCTACACTAGGAGCAATGTTGGTGCAGGGGTCTAGATACACAACACTGAAAATAATCACACAGAAGGCCACTCCTACAAATTAAATTTGCAGTGTTCTAATAACATAGCGGAATATGAATCCCTTCTTTTAGGCTTACATTTGTTGAAGAAATTAGAAGCCAGAAAAATTAAAGTGCATGGGGATTCAGAGTTAATCATTAGGCAAGTGAACGGGGAATACAGCGCTAATCACCCTAGACTTAGGGCCTACAGGAACGACGTCGTGGATTTTTTGAAAACTTTTGAGGAATCCCAACTAATTTTTGTCCCAAGGCAAAAGAATATCATGGCCCACAGTTTAGCTTTTGCTTCTAGAACATGTTTAACACCATATGAAACCAAACAATGTACAACTCAAATTAAATTCAGACCAGCTGTCCCTGATAACGAGAAATATTGGCAAGTGTTTGATGGAGACAAACAAATAGAAAATTTCCTGCAGTCCAGAAATGAATTCGAACTACCAAGTTCGGATTCAGACTATGAATCAGACTGTCCTAGTGAAGAAAATTTTCTTGATAAATAAGAAAAGTCTCCTGAGGTTGCTGATGTAAATCTGTTGTCTAGAAAACTTGAAAACACAACAGAAATGGTTGCAAAGTTAGAAACAGAAGACTTAAAGACTCTGCAGTCTAGCAATCAAAGTTTTCCAAAAGGTCTGTCCCCTTTAAAAGAGTTGTTTGATTTCAACGATGTGGTCAAGAAACCGAAGCTAGAGCCTGTGGAAACTGAAGTTGAAGAGTGTAATATAGGCAGCAAATTAAAACCGAAAATGATCAAACTGTCTAAAACTTTACCAGCTCACATTAAACTCAAATACATAGAGTTGTTTAAAGAATTTTCTGATGTTTTTGCATGGATTTATGAGGATCTGAAATCCTACGACACTGAAATAATTCAGCACAAGATACCTCTCAAGGAAAACCAAAAGCCATTTAAACAAAAACTGCGCAGAATAAACCCTGTTCAGTTACCTTTTGTTGAGAAGGAGATCAAGAAAATGTATGAAGCTGGTATTATTGCCCCTATTAGATATTCTGAGTGCGTGTCTAATCTGGTGTCAGTTAGGAAGAAAACAGGAGAGATTAGGCTTTGTATAGACTTTAGAGACTTAAACAAAGCTTCACTAAAAGACAACTACCCTTTACCCAAGATGGACCATATTTTACAAAGGGTAGTTGGTTCCAAAAAAATATCTTTGCTAGATGGCTATTCAGGATACAATCAGATTTTAGTTCATCCTAATGATCAGTTAAAGACAACCTTTACTACACCTTGGGGCACTTTCATGTATGTGAAAATGCCCTTTGGTCTAATGAATTCTGGTGCTACTTTCCAGAGAGCCATGGACATTTCATTCTCGGAAGAATTAGGCTACTTCATCATTATTTACCAAGAAGATGGTTGAATTCTATCACAAATATCAGATTACATTGGGCCATTCTACTGCTTATTACCTTCAAGGTAATGGGCTAGAAGAATCCTCAAACAAGAGTTTGGTGAACATAATCAAGAAGTTGTTGGAGGACAACAAGAAGTCTTGGCACACAAAGCTAGTACATGCACTATGGGTTGACAGATTGACACTTAAGAAATCTATTGGAATGTCACCCTACCAGCTTGTGTATGGTACAGATGCAATTTTTCCAACCAGCCTTGGTGTACCAGTTATGAATTTGATTCAAGAAGTACAGTATGAAGACAATGACATGATCAGAAGGATTAATCAGACTATTCACCTTCAGCAAACCAGAGAGGAGGTCTACAACAGAGCATTACAAAAGCAAGAGAGCATCAAGAAGCTTTTTGACAGAAGAACAAAGGCTAGCAATTTTAAGTTTGGGCACAAAGTGTTAAAGTGGGATTCAAGGAGAGAAGACAAGGGCAAGCATGGGAAATTTTATAACTTATGGCTTGGCCATTATCTCATTCATTCTACTGTTGGTAACAATGCTTATTTCTTGCAGGAGTTGAATGGAGCTGAACTGTTTGGGGGTCCTGTCAATGGCAGGATGCTCAAACATTACTTCTCTTTATCCTATTTATGTTTTGAAGCCTTTTTTTCTTTTTCTCATTATAAATATTTCATCCATCATTGCATTCAAAGTTTAAAAAAAAAATCAAAAATACAAAAACAATAGAAGAAAGAAAAGAGGGAAAATTGAAAAAACAACAAAGGTATAAGCTCCATACCAAAAAAGAGAAACAAAAACTGAAAGTGTGCAAGCTCAAATGCCACTCCTGAAAAACACACTTCTAGTTAGTCATACATCCTAATCATGACTAATTAGTTTTAAATTAACTACTGATAGGTTAGTGAATCAGATTTTCCAAACAGCTTAATCTTGGCTTATTAGTTAGGTAGATTAGGATAGCAAATAAAGGTTCAAACAAGCTCCAAGTCCAAACCTTAGTTTTCAAGAGAAGAACGACTCCCATCTGTTTTAATCTTGAGTCAAAAACAGAGGTAAACTGGTTCTAATAAGTCCAAAATCTGAACCAGAAAAGAATGAAAAAACAGCTCAAACAAACTCAAAAACAGAACTGAAGAAAATAGAAGTCTGTGCTGAAAAATTTCAAATCTTAAGCCTTCACTATTTTCGATTTAATCTTCTACAAAATAATTATCTATGTGCAGCTTGTTTTTATGCCATAGATCAGAAACAAGTTAGACTGTTCAATATTGACTTGTATGCTTTTAAATTTCTGTTTTAGAAATTAGAGAATAAAAATCTGTTAGACTGTTTAATCCTAACAGATAGTAGATTAGGTAGAGAAGCATATGAACTCAACTGTTTAATCTGAGTTCATGGAGAAATGAGAAGTAGACTTAGATTAGTTTTTTCTTTCAAAAGAATAAAATGTTTGTAAAATAATTTGCCCATCCAAGTGCACTCTGAAACAAGAAAAAATGTTAGATCAGTAGGATTGGGCATGTAGAAAGCTTGTTGTATAGATATCCATTGTTTTTTCATGGCTGCTAACATTTTCAAAACAGAAGAAGATCATCCAAGTGAAGAAAGATGCAGCCCAATGGATGAGCCACTGATCAGCCTCCCAGAGAATACAAGTCTGAAGTTCTTGATGTGTTCAAGAAGGCACCATCCCCATGTGGAGCCACTATTAGCCACCTATAAAATTTGTCATATCAAATGGTGGCTAAATCATTTTTGAAGCCTTCAAGAAACAATTTTTATTGCAAAATTGTTAATTCTTGAAGTCTTCTGAAGACATCTTATTCTTTGTTTAATCTTCACTGTTGTTTCCCTCTTAAACTCTGAAATTCTGTTGTTTTCCCTGAAGAAAAAGACTGCTGAAAACTCCATTTTTCATCATTTTTCACTCCTCCTTCCCTTCATCATTAACCTTCTTTTTATCCCCTTTTTCCTCATTAAATTCCTCTATTTTTCATTTATTCCCTTCTTCCCTTCATAAAACCCCTTTATAAGGTTTGAAAATCCTTTTTGAACCTTACCGAAACCCCCAAATCCATTAAAAAAACCTTGAAAAAATCATAAAAAATAAGTTTTTTAACTATGGGCTTAAGCCCCTTTGGGCTAAGCCCTAAACCACTTCCCCTCCATGCGAATTGGCGCTGGAACCAAGCGCTAAACCCATATGGCACTTATCACATCAGAACAATCGGCGAGCGCAAGTCTTATTGTTTTATGAAACCTCCGATCTGATTGGCCCCTTCCAATAAACCTCGACCCTTCGCTCCCCTTGTAAAAACCATGAGCTCGCAATGGGGCGCTTAACACTTTATATAAACCCTTCCCCGATGCAATTTTCCTTTGTATAAACATAAAAACCCATTTTCCTATGTTTTTATCTAAACCCGTCGGTTCAATGTTTTAAATGATAAGGACTGTTGATTTAACAACGATCGACGATAAATGAAATCTCGCATCGGAGATTTTCGTTAGGTGCATTCGGGAGACCCTCTCCTTTGTTCCGATGTGATTGGCCCCTTTTTTTGCATATAACCCTCGATCCCTTCATCCTTTCGCATAACCCTGAGGCCCTGCAATCGAGCGCTAATCATAAATATAAACCCCTCCCCGACACAAAAATCCTTTATATTTCATAAAAATTTCGATTTTCCTATGTTATAAAGGGTCCCGCCCGTTCATTGGTTAAACCCATTCCTGACCGTTGATCATAAACCAATAAAACTGTCTGCGCAATCTCGCATCAGAAGATCTCATTGGGCGCGTTTTATATTTTATTCACCCCCTCCCGATTGGCGGCCTCCCAATGGAATATTTGATCTCCTCCCCGCCTTCCCAGATCTGACGGCCCTTATCACTCCATCCCAAAGCCCATCTCCCCGTCATGACCTCCTCCGACTCATTCTCCACTGTTGATCTGGTCCTCAGATCAATGGTTCACAGCTAATAGCATTGGCACCCATTCGGTTTTACCCCCGCCGATCGCAGACCTCCGATTGCATCTAGGTCGTCCACGTGTCAAGATCCGACGGTCCACTTGAAGCCCGCAACCTTTGTTAAATTTATGAAGCCTCGCTTTATAATTTTTTTCGGGGAAATCCTAGCCATTTATCTCTGCAGATCAACGGCCCATATTGACCCATTCTCCGCCTTATATATTATTTTCATTAAGCCCCAAATATCAATATGAACTGTCCATTCCATTCATCCAAGGGTCCCAATAGGCCCGCTCCTTTGGGTCCTACCCCTCCCAGATCAGATCTCTGCCGTCGATTCCCTGATCGAACGGTCCATAATAAAACCACCTGCCTGTTTCCGCCCGTGCACCTTATCAATATCGCACTCTCTCACAGCCATCCGATCTGAGACCCCAGATCTAACGGCTAATGAGCATTTTCGCGTAAATTTATGCTCGAAAGTTAATTCTCAGAAATCACGCGATATGGGCGGTTTTCAAATGCCACATATCGGCCTTTGACGCATATCGCGTTAAAAAAATTGAAAACCACCCATCCGCCTTTTTGCTACGCAATACCACTGGTTTCTCAAGCCGAAACCGCTTTCCCCATTTGTAATGTGTTTCATCACGCTCACCCTCCGCCGTTGATCTCTGCAAATCAACGGCCCCAGTTTGATGTTGCATTTCTTCATCGCCCTCCGCCTTCCTCCAAGGGACTTCATAATTAATCTTCACCGTCGATCTCCATGTGTCGATCTCATCCAACAGCCCAGATCCTTTTCAGAAACCCCAAAATTCATCCGATCTTTTTCACTGCTTATTAACGTTTTTAACCCATTTTGCTCATATTTTCCGTTGTTTCAAATATAATGTGACCCCTTCGCATTTTATATTCAGAACCAATCTCAACCGTTGATCAATATGGATCAACGAATCTAACTTAATCTCCTCACCGCTTTGATTCAACCGCCTCCTCTCTACCTCTGCAAGCAAATCTCCACCGTTGGATGCTTTCATCCAACAGCCGTGACTTAACCTCAACCTCAGAAGCAGTCTGACCCAAAATACGCAGGATTTTATTAACTTTTCTTGTATTGTGCAGGTTTCAAAGGTTTTTCCATTACGTTAAAAGAAAAACAAAGGCCGAGAGTGATGACCCTCCAGGCCTTTATTCATTAAAGGGATTGTTCCACGGGGTTTTCCCTCAGCGTTTGCCGGTGTCTCATGAACGCTAGCAGCATTATAAAAGCCCCTGTAGCGCCTGCACATCAACAAGACACAGTAAAAATTAAAACAGAGAGTATCAATGTTGAAGATCAAATCAAACCAGAGATGAAGAATTAAGGATGGTTTACACAGTTTGGGTGGATTACGGCTAAGATCGACAATCAAAAGCCTAATCTACTAAATTAAACACAGTTAAAGAGCAAAAGACAGAATTTAGGCCTGATTAAGCCTAACACACATAATCAAATCAAATTAACAGTGTTTAAAGGAAATCAATAATATCTATCAGTCCAAGAAAGCCTCCACTGCCACATCAGAGGCTAATTGAATCCTCTCAGCTACCAGAATGCCACCTGCAGCCTCAAAGCATTTAACAGAGGCAGATTTATTGCCTCAGTCAGAGATATTTGCCTCAATACAGCTGAATAGTTATTTCGAGCCAAAGAACTTATTGCAAAAGTATCAGCGGAGTTATTACAAAATGACATAGAGCCTTAAAGTCAACAAAAGCTTCCCAGCAAGCTTAAAACTTAATGTAAAACAATTAATACAGAGGAAATATCTGTAATCTTCTCCATTGAGCCCCTCAAAAGGCCGAGAAGCATTAAGTTGTATTAATTGAACCCATAGATATTTTATCCCATCCACCTCCTCTTTTTCCTATAAAATCTTCTTTAGGAGCTCATTGTAAAGGGTTGGATACTGGTTGGTTGCAGAACTTTGAAATATACTTGTGCTCGAAACTTTCTACTTGTAAATAGTGTTCAGAGGCTCTTGAAGCTCTATTTGTAATCACGTAAGTTAGGCTAAGAAGTGAAGATGATTGTCGAACTGAAACATTGGACTTGAAGAATGTAATTGGATTGACATCAATATACAAGCTGATTCTTGGGATCCTGGTCTATATCACTGGTGAAGTGCTTCTTTCTGTGTTATTGTTTTCCTTTCATGTATGCCATTTTGTCCGTTATTCTCTGATAAAGAACAGCAAGGATAGAGTTAGGATTCACTGTTTGCAGTACCCTTCTCTGACTGATAAGCTTTATCTCAATGTTTTCCTCCATATTGTGTATTTAAGAATGATTCAATACAGTCTAAACAGTTAGGAATTTTGGCGTTCCCTCGTCCTACTGTCTAAACATAAACATTTTTCTTGAATGTTATTTTCATTGTTTGCTTAGTAAAGTTAGACTAGAAAAGTGATGGTGTTCCCTGTTTTCTAGCTTCTTTCTCCAAAGGTAATTCTGAAAATTTCCCTAAGAGTATGCTGAAAGCAGTCTAGATTTAAAAGTATCTTATCTGATCTTAAGCTGCACTTTGTTTTCCTTATCTGTTTTCATCCTTTAAAGAGAAATGATATGATTCTTGGATTGTTTGTCTGTTGAGTTAGCTTTAATACGAACTTGCCCAAAGAAGTCTATGGTTAGCCCTGTCCTTTGGCCAGTTTTAAACAGTTAGTTAAAAAGCTTTTCTTGTTTGGATAGATTGATAAATCCTAGTTGAAATTATTGTCTGTTTCCACCCCTTCAACACTTTTATTGTTTTCATTCCATCATTTAATCTCAAATATATTGTGATATAGATGACTTTCCCCTTGGACCACTCTTGAAATTGTTGCACAATTAAACCCTTTTATGACTCCATAGCCCTATGGACTAAAAACCAGCGTTATAGCTATCTAATCAGCCAAAGCTTGTTTTGATTGCTTGCAACTTCACACCTTTGAAACTCTTTCATTTTAGGACTTTCCACTCAACTAGAAATCATGCTCAACCATCCAAAACCAATCAAAAACCCTTGTTCTTGATAACTAGCCTAATATCATACACAAAAGCCTTAAAAAGATAAATCAATCTTTGCACTTATAGAGAGATCCCTCTTTGGATTCAGGAGGGCTAGATCCTAGAATCCCAAAGTGGTTCAAGTGTTCTCTTTGCAGTTTGTATTTTCCAATCTTGCAAATTACAGGGAGCTAACACATTGGACTCGTAAAACTTAAACGACGAAAGACTTGTCACCATGACAAGATCGAGTTACTCCTTCTTAGGGCTCGTTGAACTTATTAGGATGGATTCATTCGAAGAATGAACTTATCTGCTAAGCATATACTATCCTCTTCATGCTTGCTATAAAAAATAAAGAGGTACTCGTTAGCAATAATGAGGAAAATTTAAAGTGGAACTTCATATGTGTTTTGAGGCAGCATGTCGCTCTTGAACATGACACTCGTCTGTAGTTTGTGTCAGGTTGGAGATATCCTTCATTCGTCACTTGCCTTCTTGGGTTTGGGAAATCCCTTTACCTCTTTTTTGATCATCATCCGCTATCACCATGACCTTTGATCCCATTTTTGAGTGAAATGTTGCCACGCTCCGGAGTCATGTCGCCGATATGTTCAAGGGAAGTACTTGTTGTAACAGTGAAACATCCTCTACTTATTTGACCCTCTCTGCCACAATCCTGAACCACTCCTATCATCTTGAGAAATCCTTTGTTTCATGTCAATGATGTGGGAATAATTATGGCCCTCCTTTGACGAATCACTTCCTGTCGACTTCAACTCATTATCCAGGAAGATTATTTAGAAACTCCTTTTCAGTACCTTGGATTTTGCATGCCTCAATGGAAATTTCTTCACGTTCAACAACAGGTTCACATTATTGGCCTTTGATCAGATGATTCTGCAGGTGTTCAACTTCAACTCAGTTACTCACACTTGTAGATTATGTTGTTGTACCTTAAGGGCCATCATCTTTTGGTGGTTTCTCTTGTGCCTATTAACGGTTTATGTTATTGATTGGTAATCAAGTGATTTCTACCATGTTCGATGTCAATACATTTATTCACATGGTTAGATTCGTATAATGGGTAGATCGAGATAAAGAAGAAGAACCTGGATCACATCTGTTATTATTAAGACTGCATGGAGTTATTGAGAGTATTCATGATTGTACACATGATCCTTTCTATACGAATGGTTGCGACCATACCGTGGATCCATTTCCATGATGTCCTTCAGACGAATGGCTACGACCATGTCATAGGTTCATGTGTTATTTGATGCATATTCAGAGCTATGTTATTAGGCATGTTTATATCAAAGATGTCACATATTGTATTGTATTTGATTTGGCAGGTCTCCTGGCGGTATTTTGATTCCTTGCCTTGGTTCGTAAAGCATTTAACCCATCACTCCCTGTTCTTCCTTCATGCTTTAGGGGACATCTGTTACACAGTAATTTGTTACCCTGTTCACTTCCCATCCCCGATCCTGAAGTGCCCTAAGATGACAATTGTGCAGTATATCCACCATGGAAAATACATCAATATATCCCTTAAAGATTAACATAAAGTTGCCTTGAATATTTTCTAGAGAAGCTCATCTCACAACCTAAATTCATGGTTCAACACTCTTTTCCAGTTGTCTGCCTAAGCTGATGGGATGTTGCAACACTTTGACCTAGCACTGCCAGCGTGCTTTTGATGGGGAAAACCGTGTTGAACCCTTTCTGGCAGTGTTTCCTCAAATGGAGAAGAAGCTTCGTGCACTAGAAGCTTCCAGAATGACGAATTGGATATGGTTCAGTGGAGATATGGTAGAGCTCTCTCATTTGGAGCTCTTGATCCTATCATTAGGGAATTTTCCCTTGAGAATTTTTCCTTCCTCCTTCCTTTATGGATCCCTAACTCCTTCTCTCTGCCTATAAATTGAATCCCATCCTTCCACTATGGGTTGGTCTTGCTTGATCATTAATCATTTACATCCCTATACTGTGATTATGCTCAATTTTCCATTTGGGAGAAGCATTGCTTGAATAGCCTCGGTTTGGACTTGAACATCACCAAAGGGAGGTCTCCAACATCAAGGCCATGGTTGTATGCTTCCTCTTTCTATAATTAATAATACATCTGATGTTTCACTTTCCATCTTTTTCTATATATCTATGAAAGTAGCCTAATGCTCCTTGATCTGTTAGGTAGTTTGTATTTGATGTATTCTATGTATATTTTCATTCCTCTTGTTTTTGTCTCTTGATCTCTTACAGGTATTCGAACACCACAAGTTGCGAGGAGCGAGCCTAAAGGATCATGGAATCAAGCTCTTTACCAAAGGACTGGATGATAGCATTAGGAAGAGGTAGGTTCTTTTTCTTCTTCCTCTTTGAATACGAAGTAGGAAAGGGTTCATTAGGTAGTCTCATGTGTTGCTAGACCCACTCTAGGGCTAGAGAGATCTCCTATGTCCGCAGAGGGGATTATCTTCACAACATTGTGATAATGGGAGAAGTGCCCCCTTGTGCTATGGGAACGGGACAATTTCTCTCTTGTACTGCGGGAACGAAAGGATTCCCCCCAGTGTCGTGGGAATACGAGGATTGTCCCCCTGTACCATTGGAACGGGTGGATTTCCCCCAGTTCATTGGAATTAGAAGAAACGAGAAGAACCTGAGTGGTATGAAGTTCACTCTCTACGAGAAAGGTACGATTAACTGAAGGTGGAATCAAGTCAACCATTGTCTCAACCAATGGTTGGTTAGGAACGAACTCATAGGGTTCACATTAAGAGAGACTGAGATCGACTAGAGATGAATTTCGATCGATCACTTCATCAACTAGTGGAGGATCAAGGGATAGATTTGGATAACTAACCGAGAGACAAGGTTGATAAGTTGGAAGGTTGTACAACACTTTTGAGGCTTTATCCATATAAAGAAAAAGGTGAATAGGATGATTCCCTTCACATAACCTACAGGGACATTTGACTTTACCATTTTTTCCGTGAACCTTACTATCATTAGTTGAAGGTTTATCACCAGCATGATCTCAAAAAGATAATGACAAAGGCTGATGTGAGCATGTAGACCACACTTCTAATATCTTGGGAATACCATGAAAATCTCTAAGAAGGAGGTCACCCTTACATAATTTGCAAGGCAATTTCACTTGCGAGGCTGACTGGAAAATTTATCCATACTAGTTTCATCAGTAGAAATGGTTGCTTGGTTGCCCCCCTGCTTATTTTGCTTCTTCTTCTTCGTCCTCTTCTTCTTCTTCTTAGTTTCTTGGTTACTAGAACCAAGACTTTTACCAGGCGAGGAGGAAGAAAGAACATGTGAAGAAGGTAAAGGGCCAACTTTAGGATTGACTTGAGGTTGATATTGTTCAGTGGAGGAGAACTTGGTTGAGGAGTAGTTTGGACATTTGGAACCAGAGTGGTTGAAAATAACCAAACTGGTAAACCAACAGTAAATCCAAGAAGGGACAACGTTGCCATATAAGGAACGCCAATATTTAAAAAAGGAGGAAAAGGACTAGGACTCGGGAATTGTTTCCATTAGTCTCAACCTATGATATACTAAGGAGTTGTTCCACATAGAGGATGTTATTCTGCGGCCAATTAATTGATTTAAGACATTAACAAAAACAAAACAAAAAATCATAAGGGGGTTATCTAGGCATAAAGGTTTCCTAAACAAATTTGAACTGCAATATATGCCTTAGTGAACCAAGGACTTAACGTACGTACAGGAAATCTCCCTAAATATTGTGTTTGGTGTATCACGGTATACAAGACGAGCAACTCGGTCACCTATGGTAGGATAGAAACCTATAGGGGACTCCAAAAACATACTCGATGATACGTGGGAGTGCAGTCCGTAGTAGTGCTATCTAATCCGTAATTGTTCGATGAGAATGTCCCCATATACTTGTGTGGAGCGATGTCCAATATACCCAAAGGTATGTGGAGAACGATCAAATATTGTCACGTACTTGGAACGAGATTTCACCCCCGGGATACAACGGTGGCAAACAACGACAACTCCTACATTTGACGATACCAAAACACATCTCTAGCCTAGACCTTTATGTGTTTGCGTTAATGTTACAAATGCTCCTTAGGTTGATTCAATAAATTTTACTGTTTATCTTTGATTCAGTTTCAGTTTTGGAGCGAATCTCACCTGAATATGTTGATTTATGGTAACATCGGATGTGTTGTAAGTCTCAAAATTTACAAGGAGGCTTAGGCACATGTATTCCAAAGAACCCAGAAGGTGTTTTGTAAAATTCCACTAAGATCATGTTTTATGAAAATAATTAATTATTTTTAATGGGACACTAAGTCTAAACTTAGGAAATTAAAATAATTAAAGGATATTAATTAAAACAGAGTGTGAATCTTCTAGAGAAGACAAAGATCAACTCAATATTAATCTTAGCTGTTGATTAATGATTTAATCTCGGTTGTTGAAGTCTCCACAAGAAGATTATAAGAAGGAATTAATGGGGCATTTGGAAAAGATACACCAAGATAGAGAAAAAATCACGAGATCGAAATTCTTTAGTGAGCAGTGCTAAGGAAGAATATCGATCGAGAGGATTTTCATAGAGAGGGGTAGAGATAATAGCTGGTTGGATATTTTCTAGAGTCGGGAATACACAACATAGAATATAGATAGTAGTACACAGAGAGGCAGCGTAGTAGAAACTGCACAGAGCCAACAGAGGCAACGCAGCAGGCTTGAGGAGATCCATGATTCAAATGAGGATCAATTAGATCCAGTGCCGGAGAGTCGGGCTGTGAGACCGAAAGTGATCAGAATCTGGATTAGGGGCAAAAATTTGCCAAAAAATTCAAAGTGCTCAGAATTGCACCAAACCGGAATGACCGGATCCGGCCCGTCGCCAAGAATCTGGTGCAATTCGCTTCACTCAAAATGAAGTTCGTATGAGGAAGTTAGATCCCGCTAATCGTCGTGTCACATAGGCAAAATTTCAAAAAAATGGTCAAACATGGTTAAAGGCCAAAAATTTGGGTTTTGCTCTTGCCCAATGACGTGATGACACATGTCAAACTGTGGTTGGATCATACTTAAGGGTATATGTCAAATTTGTATTGGTTTAATTTAAGCCAATAGGAAGAGGACACGTGGCAAGCCCGGAGGCCGCCACGTGCTCCCACCTCCAAGGGCGAATGTGGTTAATTTTGGGTGGCAAATTAAAATTTTGGCGACAAATTCAAATTCAAATTTTGGCGGGAATTTTTTTTTATGAGGCTAGGTAGAGGCCAAGGTGGAACGCACGACCTCCCCCACATAAGCCAAATGTTTTACCAACATACCATAAGCACAAGTCTTAATAGACCTATGGCGGTTTTTATATATCTTTTCAAAAAGATTTCATTGGAGTTTAAAGGGGCCAGCCCTAAATGGCCAGCCCACAGTTTCCATAGGACCGTGGCCCCAGAACCAGGAGTGGAGGCTCCAATCTTAATGGTGCAATTAAAGTTTTAAATGTGGTTTATTATCCTTAAACCCACAGATTAACGCTAATCAAATTTTTGAAATTTGGTTTTGTTTAAATGCGCTTAATGCACTAAGCAACAGTTAACCACCACTAACATCACTTATTACTTAATTAAACCCAGATTTAATTCGGCAGAGGTTATGGCGGTTCCACCAAATTCGGCGCCACTTCCAGATTTAGCGGCCTTAACTGGAGATGTTCTAGTTTTAGTGGAGATTCCTAGGGAAAATTGAATGAAGCATAACTTTTGTTATTTTACACCAAATTGAGCTCAAGAAGAGTCATTTCTTAGATGATTTTGATGCTCTGAACACAATGGAATAGGTTGCAGAGGCGTTGGAGCACTTCTGAAAGTGTTTTTTCCACTTTGAAGATTAAAGAAGCTTGGGGCCACTAGGAGAGGAGGTCATGCCTAGATCAGCTGGAGACCATTTTCAGATATTGAATAGTCATTTTTGAGGTTTTTGGGTCTTTTAAAGCCAATGGAGTAGGTTGAAAAGCCATTGGAGCACTATAGGTGCTTGTAATCAGGCATTTTACCATTAATCCCAAGAGGGCATAGCCATTTAAAGCAGGCCCATGGAGATGTTGCCCAGGAGGGGTGAACTCTGTTATCATCTATTGTCTAATGTGTATGTTGTGTGTTATTTATCTGCATTTTGTTTGTTTTACATGATTTTTTAAAAGCTAATTAACTCATAAATTTCTCATCAAAGACACTTAAAACTTGACACATAAACCCCTTCACAATTGGCTAACTTGAGTCAATCCTAAACACATTTTTATTTAAATGATGAAGGAGCTAGCATAACAAAACTAGTTTTCCCATATTCAAATCGGGAAGGGGCCAGAAGGTCAAATCCAAACAGGAGAAGAGCCAACTAACATAGGTGATGTGGTAGCCATGCACAGTGACGCAGAGAATGCGTAGAGACAACATAGGGCTCATCAGCTCAGAGTTTGGCCAGTTCGGGTTTCTAGTGTCAGCGTGAGGTAAAATCACAAGATCTTTGCCAATCAGATTATCTGTGTGGATGGCCAACAAGGTATCCCAGATTGTATTTAGAATTACTGCATAATAAATAAACCCTCAATTGCTACACTGATTTTCCCACATTGGGTTTTTTCTAGGGACATTGGTCCAAAAATAACGATGCCATGTGTCTATGATTTACTCTTGCTCAGATTTTGTTTCCACACTTATTTATTTTTTCAAGTAAATTTGTGAAAGTTATATTGTATGAGTTTTCAATATTTGTTGTACATGATTTTCTAAAATATAATTAACTCATAAATTGATCATCAAAGACACTTAAAACTTGACACATAAACCCCTTCACAATTGGCTAACTTGAGACGATCCTAAACACATCTTTATTTAACTGATGAGGGAGCTAGCACAACAAAACTAGTTTTCCCATATTCAGATCAAGTTGGTATCAGAGCACGGTTTAGCTCATTTTAGCTAAGGTTATCTAGAAGAATTAGCTGTTGTTTTGCATTTGTGCAAGGAGAATTTAAATGTGTGCAAGTTTATGTGTAAAGGAGAAGTTCAAGATTGAGAGCTCAGTTATGAAATCACATCAAAGAAGCTTTGTATGCATTGCAGGTGTGATGGCAGCTTCATTAAGTGATGTTTCTAGTCAATCTTTCTTAGCAAAACTCTTTGATAAAGAGATGTTGCAAAAGCTCTACATCATAAATGTTATGCTGCAAGAGATGTGTGAAGATAAGATGGAGAGCATTATACTTCAAGAGCAGTTGATTGCCATGAAGGAGAAGAAGCAAGAACTTCTTGAAGAGATGCATGAGATCGAGACTCAACTCGATGTTGTAAATGAAACCCTTGAAAAGATGCATGAGATGGAGACTCAGCTCCATGATGCAAAAGAAACTCTAGCCAAGTATGTGCATGAAAAATAGGTATGCAAATCAAGTTTATCTTCAATTTCTTCTAAAGATGAATGCCTAGGTGCTTTTTAAATACACACTAGAGGAATAGGGTCCAAATTACTGATGAGAATGGGCTATGAAGGTAAAGGATTAGGCAAACATGCACAAGGCATAGTTGAGCCAATTGTTGTTGAGAAAAGGCCTAGATATTTGGGTCTTGGTTATGGACAACATGATGTAGAATGCTTCAAGGCCATGAAGGCACATGAAGGTGTTCCAAGAAGGACTTTCATTTTGATGTTCATTGCCTCAAGCTTGTGCAAATTGTGTTCATGAGGAATGCAAAAATTTTACACCCACTTTGCAAGAAGATGCTCAAAGCATGTAGCGAATGAGAATGGTGAACAAGAGGATGTTGAAAGCTCTAAAGTCATTGAATGTATTGTTGGTATTCCGAAGAGAGCCACTAACTCATCAAATTCACCTCTTCAAGAAGGTGACAAAGGTGAATGTTCAAGGTATAAATCTGCCTTTAATCAAGTTGCTTTTGATTATGATAAACATGGTAAATCTTCACATAATATTTGGAGAAAGTTTGCATGTTCCTTTTGTGGTTTGGATAACCATACTGTTTCAAGATGTTGGAAGAAGATAGCCATGAACAGGAAAATTTTGAAACAAAGGAGACATAAAGCCAAAGTTCCATTAGATAATGGATACCATGTTGAAAAGAAGATGCAATTTTTTTGCACTCATTGCCATCAGCAAGGTCATCTTGTAGATAAGTGTTGGACTTTGTATCCAACAAGTCATCCACGACATTTGAAGAAGGTGGAGAGAGAGTTTGACAAAAATGGAAAAGAAGATTCCATAATTGATGTGGGTCATGATGATTCACATGATGATGATGTGCAGTTGAAAGAAGTGCCATTGAAATGGTTTGGTAAGAGATGGTTAGATTTCTTATCCAATTAAAGGCCTTGCATGCCTTTTTTTGTTTGATGCATTTATTTTCCAATTGAATGCATGTTGCATGTTTACGCTAGGAAGGTGTTTTGAAAGTGGAGTATGTTGACTCACTTTGCTGCAGCAAGATTTATCATTTCAGCTCTTAAAGTACTTGTACATGTAAATGGGATTCTTGTACTTGTAACTGTACTTGTGAGAGAGTTGAGAGTTGTCATACATGCTTTTGTTTGACTTGAGAGTCAGTGGTTTGAAGAGGCATGTTTTGTCGACTTGTGCTTGGTGGATGAGTTTTGACACCAAGATATAAGAGTACATGGCGATGTTCACATGATGTGAAATTTGTTGCTTTGAAGGAGCAAAAGGATATGTCGTCAAGTTATGTTTCTTGCATGATGTGTTTTTTTTTTTTCAGATTGATGGTTGTGTTTGTGACAAGATGTCACAGGATTTTGGGAAGGTCCACTCTTGAGAAAAAGGCTCATGTTTGGCCTTCATTCTCAAATCGATGGCATAAGCAGCATGTCAATACTGGAGGATTATGTAAAGAGGGACAAGATGTCAAATAATTTGCAGCGAAAAAGTTGGCAGCCTATGTAGACCATTTGATGTGTTGACGCCAAGAAGCAAAAGAGATGGCGAATGCATTCTTCCAGATGTGGAATTTGGTACCATGGAGGTAAAAGAATGGTCCTTTATTTTCTTATTATTACTGATGTTGGAACTCATTGTTGTAGTTCACTCAAATTGGCTTAACTTAGGAAAGTGGTTTATGTTATCATTTTGTAATTTAAAAGATTAGCAGAATAAACACAGAGGAAAACATCAAAACCACTTTGGAAGTTGGGATCTAGTATTGCCAGCTTCAGAGAGGGATCTCTCTTTATGATTTAACTTTGTTTTAAATAGAAATTAGGCTAGTTATGACTGTACTTGGTTGTTTGTTTGATTTTGGTTGATTTTGTCGATTAAATCTTTGTATTCCCATTGGGCAATGGAGTCAAAATAGAAAATTGGATGTTGCATCGATTTTTAAAAGATTTATAACAGGGCAAGCTAGGTTGTATTCATTGGATTCTTTTAGATTTTAAATGAATAATGGATATGGCGGAAAATTTTGTTTTTGTTGAGACTGAAAAGCAATTAAGTATTTTTCAATCTGACTTCATTGGAAAACATTTAAAATGTAACAACAACCAAAATAAGGTGTTTTAAATAACATGTGTTATTCATCACACTTTATGTTTTACAATTAAGAATTTATGATACATAGAGGAAAGGAAAAACAATGCAAAACACATAAACAATAGAAACACTTCACCAGTAATTACACCACATGAATCCTGAAATAAGTCTTTATATTATTGATGCTCCAGCAAAACTTGGATTTTACAATTGCGTTGTAGGAAAAATATGTTCACAAATCAACCTAGAATACTTCAAAAAATTAAGTATTTATACTAAAATATTACAAAATTGATTACAATCAACGTTGTCTCAACAGACAGTGTATTATTAGCCTAAATCTAACAATAAACTCTAACTGTGACAAAAGATAGGCTTGATGTGCGTGATTTGGCATGTTGGCACTGCTTTCAAGGAATCAGTTGCTGAGTAGGCCTATTTGTAGGCTGGTTTGGTTGTAGTGTTGGCTGATGTGTTGTCCTATGTGCTGGCTGCAGCTGATTGTTATTTTTACTTTTCACTATTGAAGCTCACTTAACTTATCCCATCGATCTTCATCTGGGACAGTTAACTTAATGACCTTTCTATAGATTTCATCTACTTTAGTATACTTAGAAAAAGTATTTTTTTATCGCAAATTTGTGGTTTACCTCATGCTGGATGAAAAGGTCATGACTTAATGCCTCTAAGAACGCTTTCCCTGTCATAGTACCTTTGATATTTGAAAATTTAGTTGTATCTCTGGCAATCTCATTCAGTTTCTTCACATAATCATGTATGTTCATCAGCTTATCATTTATTACAAACAGAGAAGGAATACCCTTCTGAGTTAAGGGTTCTATACTACTGAAGAATCTATTTACAACTATCTCTAAGCTGTGACATTTCTCTTCCAGCTGCACTATCAGGTTATTCTTAGTAAGAACCTTCTTCGCCTCTAAAATTGTCTTTGTCATGTCATCAACTCCCAAGTCATCCAGTTCATATCTGTTCTTGGAGTTTAAGAACTTGATGATGTTATTGGCAGTAGTTTGCATGTCTCCAATCTCCTCTTTGATGGTTTTGATGGAATCATTAGCTTTCTCTATCAACTCCTTCTACTCAAATATAATCTGGATGCAGGGCATGATTTCATTAATGAACTAAATTATATATGTCCATATTATCTCTTTGACTTGTGTTACACAAAATTTTGTCACTGTCCCTGCAATCCCCATCTCAAACATTGGAGGACCATTTTTGTGACTTCTATGTAGTGTCATGCCTTGCAAAAAGTGTCATTGCATCCCTTGCCATTAGAAGAACATTTCCTCTATTAACTATTCCTGGAGCAGACTATCAAAAACATATGATTTTGGGTCAGCGCTAGCAGGCAATTATGGCCTCACACCCATAGAGAAATTAGCACTGGTCCTTGCGCCCATTAGCGCTCTGTCTCGGTGGACTGCCCGCGCCAAACTGTTTTTGGAATTTTTTTAAAAATAGAAGCGAAGTTTCCATTCCAAACCACTTCGTGAGTGGAGTCAACATGGGTTGTTCGACTGAATAATGTCGAACATCTTCCTTTGGCTTCTTGTTTCCTACATTTGAGCAACCTCCCAAAGGCTAAGGCCTCCCTTCCACCATATGAGGGATCCCAACCTCCTCCTCCTCTCCTATAAATACATCTCTCTTACATAGATGCAGCTAGCTGAACATTTTGTATAATAGCTGAGCAGTCTGATATAGCTTATGTGAGATAGAGTAGAGAGATACCTATTGTCGAGAGAGAGTCTAGGCTTATTGCCTCGCCAAGTCCAATTCCCCAACGAATGCTCGAGACGCGTTTTGACTGGACCCGTTGAAGGAGGTTGAAACGTCAAGGCTCTTTTGGTTGTAAACTCTTTCTCTCTTCTTATTAATACATGACTAATGTTTTGGTTCCCATTTTTCATTTGATATGATTAATCTTGTGCGAAATTTTTAATTCTCCTTGACCAATTAGATAGTTAGGAATGCAATTATTGTTTCGTATGCTGCTATCGTTCTCTGATCCTTCTGCAAGCACTTGAGTACCACCGATGAAGAACCACAATGTGTAATGACAAAGATCAGGAGGTTGCTGCCATAGCTATGAAAACTGCATTGGAACAAAGGTAGGACATCTATCTTGACTCAGTTTCATTCATTAACTAGGAATCAACACATTAGCATGTCCTCTTGCTGCTGGACCCACCCTAGGGCTAGAGCGATCGACTCTGTCCGCAGAGGGGATTTACCTACACAACAACTTGGCCTAATGTATTTCCAATGGATGACTCCCTCTCAAACTTCTGCAATATTTCTATCAAATTTTCTGCTCTCTGTGCTTCAGCTGCATGTGAGCTTTCACTTATGGACTTCTAATCCTATAGTAGTTTAACTTGATCGTGAAGTTTCTTGATTTCTTCTGTCTGGATTGACAGATTCTGCACTGCCTTATACTTGTTGTAGAAGGCATGGCTGTGGGAATGGATGTAAGGGGTACAACCTCCAAAGGTACCAATGAAATCTTAACAACATGCTCTTTTTCTTTTATCATATTCTCCATTTCTGATTCCATCTGTCTCAACTAAGCATTATGCTCCATGGTGAGCTTCATGACGTCTGACTTCTGAGATTTTGTTTCTTCAATTTCCTTAGTCAAAGGGTCCTTTGTAGCTGGCAGTTTCAGTTGCTTCCTTAATGTTGTTATGTCAACATGTTTCTTCTTTATTACCTCTTCTGCAGCTTTGATGTTCGAAGGATCATATCCAACTCTGACCACTAAGTTTTTGAAAGACTTAATTCTTGAATCCTTGGCCATAAAATATATTTTCTCCATCTTGAGCTGTGACTGGATCTTGGCTAAGGAAACCTGCAATTTGGACAAACTCATAGTAGTATTAGTGAGTGTAGATGAAATCATTTCACATGTTTGCTTGTGCATCTCCATTTGATCAATGGGATGGATGTGTTTGATGTCAAATTCAAATGTAGTCTTCTTGTAGTCTGCTGCTGTCTTGGGCTATGGAATCTGTGCTTCGAGAAAGGCCATCTGCATTTTTCCTTTCTCATAATCAAATGCTGACAACAGTCTACTCTGAGAACTAGAAGTCTGCTTCCAGAATTGATTATAAGTGCTGGTATTCAAAACTTCATTCTTTAACTTAATTTCCTTGAATGTGTCAAATATGGTATTTTCTTTCTCCCGTGTGACAATTGTACTTTTCTGAACGACCTGTTGTTGATCTTGTGAAGTTTTCGAAGTAGTAGGAGAGAGTGTAGTTTTACAACCAACTTGTGAAGAAGTGGGTGTCTCTTTGGTAATTATGATGAATTCCTGCTCGGAATCTTTGCTTGGGTTCACTTTGGGATTCAGCTTGGTCCTCTTCCTGTACATGATTTTGAATTCTTCGTTGGAAGTTCCATTCACTAAATGTGACTCTTCTTCCCTTATCCCTTTTTGTGCTTTCTCATGTGGGACAGGAGTCTGTGATGTTGAAGTGGAGACCAACAACACCTCAGCCTCTTGCAGAGTGTTTTCAGTCCACTCTAATTGGTTCATATACCTCTCAATTTCTCGCCTGTGTGTATGGATGTAAGGTGTAGATTTGTTTTCTACCCTTAGCTTGGAGATGGTACCTAATGGATCAGAGGACCATGTGAAACTGAGGCTGAATTGCATTTATTTTAACAATTTGTCTGCTTCCTCCCTTGTTGTCTTGTTGTTGCAAATGAAAGGTCCTATTTGTGTTTTAAATCTGAACTGTGATTTCTTCTTTGCAGACACAAAATGGACTTCATCGGCATTAAGCATTTTCCTGATGTATTCTAGAGCAAAAATCCTGATTGGGAGGAAATTTGGGAGCTATTAGGGGGAAATATCACAATCATTGATCCTCAACTCTGTGTAATTATGGTATAGATACCAGTCTCCTATTTTTGTTTGGTCTGATAGCTACAAAATCTTCTTGATGTCTTCACTGATTCTTGGCTCAGAAGTGTTGCTTAGAAGACTGACTGCTGGATGTACAAACAGTTCAATGAATTGTTTGTATGAATACTCTTTTTATTCCTTCATCACCATTGTAGTCCAGAAGATGACAGACTGTTGATTTCCATTATCATCCAATTTATGCATTGCGAACTTGAATATGTCTCCCTAAAAATACAAAAACATATATGCTAAGACATAGGCATATTTAAACACCTCTTTAGTTTGGAATCTGACAAATTGTTCATGGATGGAATCTTCTAGGAATTGGCTAAAGTCGAATAGGATGGAAGGCTTAAAATCTACAGAGAAAATAGAAAGGAATCCTATAATTGCCTCATCTACCCACTGATCTGAGTAATATCCAAGGAGGTAGGAGATAACAGTAATGATTTTCTTGGCTCTATCATGGAAAATTGAGGATTAATAGGGAGGGTTCTTTTTGGATAATTGGGTATCTTCAACCAGAAGAAGCTCAAGGGTTTTAGCCCTTTTTTCAAAATCCAGCTTCTAATACAGTTCACTGAGTGCTTCCTGTGAGAAAGGGGTTTCATTTTCTGTGACAGGTGCCTGCATCATTTGGTCTATGGATTGGGTAGTTATAGTAAGTAAAATATCTCCTGTAGGAGCAATTATAGCTCTCTGGCTGGTTACATAACAAGCTTGACACTTTCTGATGAATTCAGGGGCACTGTGGGTATGGGGAAAAATGTAATGGGGTAAATTGGACTCCCACAATATCATCAGACTTGTCAATGTAATTGTCTTCTAGCCAACAGTACATTTCAAACAACTCGAATTCGCACGGGGTTTCATGGATTTTATAATCTCTGTCTGCCAAATGTATGTGATCAAGGTCAACAGGGGGATGTAGCAATGGATTTACAAGCTCCTTTTGTCCCTTGTTCTTCGGAGGCATGGTTGGATCTGGTTTTATGGTAAATGAGGGTTTTTGATAGAAAAATGGTCGTCGAGACTTTGTAAAAGCAGGTGCGACAGTTGTAGAGAGAGCTTTGTTAATGATCGGATCAAATGTTCTAGCGTTCTATAAACCTACAAAAAACATGCACATAGGAAAGAAAAAGAGAAGTTAAAGGTTTAGCAGTTGATTATGCGTCAATTTATACATGAATTGATCAATTTCCCGTTGATTGTGGCGCGGATCCGTTGGATTAATGGTTAGTCATGAATCAAATTAATCAACGTGTAGAAATTATATAACTAATGCATTATACATCCAAGATTCTCCTGATCACACACTATTTGACTTCATGCACAATACAAAATCTATTCCACCATTGATCATTACTTGCGGAAATTAAATCAATTGCATGCACACATTAAAACCATAAAAATTCACACATATGAACACAGTAATTTATGGGAAATATTAAAGCTGAAAACCCCCAACTATCTGTATATTATATGTCATAGATATCATGTAACAATCATCATACAAAGCTCCTCACAAGCTCTCAGTACAATCTCCAATTGCTACACACTAATCAAGTCCGATCTAGCAAATCCCATGCATCAATCTCTGCCACCTGCTAGCCTGCCTCTACTGCGCAATCCCTGTTGAATATGGGCTCTGAATGAGTTCGAATCCACCTAGCTTGCACTGCGCAATCCTCATTGGCATCTCCATCAATGTGTGGTGCAAACTCATGCACAAGTATAGTCACACTGCTCTTTCACCTACCTCTCCACTGGTATCCACTGAAACTGTCCATGCACTGTAGTTAAATGATGTATTCTTCAGTTGATTAATGATTTAATAATTAGTGAATTAATTAATAATTAATTCACACCACTCTCACTAGTGTATCAATCAATTAGACTAGATACAACTAGCTCAACTATGTCTAACTGAGTTAAACTGAACACAACTCCATTAACTACTTCTACTAACTCCTCCAAACTCTGTCACATGAGTTCTAATTGAAGTCTCCATGCAATAGCTCCACTTAACCCTCAGGAATAGCGTAATTCCTTCTGTCAGCTCCTGTGCCACATCTGTGCACTTAACTGAAGTGCTCCAAGAGAATAAGATAATGTTTATAGTCCAAATATTATTAAGAGCTAATAATATTCGACATATCTATTTTTAGACCGGCAATCTAAAAATAGATTCCGCCCAGTATGTCTAAAAATAGAAGTCCATCTATTTTTCCAACTTGACCAACCATCCACAAATAGCATCCTACAACTCATAAAATATGATCGACATGTCTAAAGATAGGCGTAGTCTAAAAATAGACTTGCGCAAAAAATAGCCTGTGGGCCCACTTAGTGAAGGCGACTCTTTTCACTAAGCTCATCATCTTGTTGTAATCTCAACACTCCCGCTGCTTTTCTCTCGCGAGAAGGCATTTAATCCAAGTAACTAATGGCCGTAGCCGTTGATATGACAAAGGGCCATCGAGTAGATTGTGTTTCCTTTAAAAGATAAGTGCAGAAACAAATTTTCAGAGGGGTCCTAAAGCGGTAAGTAGTTTGAGTGGGGGGGTAGTGCGAAATGACGGGAAGGTGCCACATTAGCGTAGGCCCGAAAAGCAAAACTACTTTTTCTACCCCCCCCCCCCCGGTAAAGATCGGATGGAGAGCGAGCGCCGAAAAGGGATAAGGGTCGTCGAATCGTGGGTGGAAGGTCAGATGGGTGGAAAAATGGTGGTATGTTAACGTGATTTGATGAGATGTTTTGTCGGGTAACGGGGGGTTTAATAAAGGTAAAACTTTGGATAATAGATTATATGCCAAACTTTGATATCCATGCGCCTGGTCATTTTAGACTTAGGATAGAACATTTTACCCTTTTCCTTTTCATGTGCATGAAATAACTTTGAAAATTTCAAACTTAGGATAAAGATTTTAATGCTTTTCAAAGCTATAATACAACTTGTACCTACCCTTTCATTTTCATCTCTTTTTCTAAGCTAACATTTTTTTCATCTTCTTTCCTTAGGGTGCATTTAAGCTAGCAAACCCACATAACCTTTTTTATAAAAATATAACCTACTCTATCACTTATTTCTCCTATTGATTCAGATTAGACTGTTGAACCAATCTCATTTTCTACCTAACTACTGATTTGCCAAGATTAAACTATTTGGCAAATCTTTATTCACTATCCTAATTGACATGAAATTCACAATTGTTCCATCATGATTAAGTAGTATGATTGGAACATAAATCTAGTCATTGTGGCATTTTAAGACAAGCTGCACACAATATTATTGGATTTTGACATAAAGGAAACTAATTTAATAGTAGTGGCATTTAAATTTGCAGCACTTTCAGTATTATTTCTATTTTTCTTTTGTGGGTTTTTTATTCTATTTTTATTTTTTTTCATCTTTCTTTCTTTTTGTCTTTTTCTTCATATTCCTTTTCTTTTTGACATACCCACTTTTGATTTTCTTTTATATACACTTTTTTTGGAAATCATTTGCATATTGAAAATTATTTACAGTGTAAAGTTACAACTATGAAATACTCAATCACCTTGAGATACTATAAAATATAGGACCCTAACAGTGGCTCTAGCTGGGGATGGCACTTTTCCATGTGAAGTGTCAAGAACATATGATCAGTAGCCTTGAGTATCCTATGCATGTAATGTTTGCATCTGATTTATTTTCTTGTTAAGGTACTTATGTTAGCTTATCAATCAGGGCTTAGGGCATTCTCTGCGGGCTTCAACTCCAATCAGTAAGCTACCCAATCAAAGAAATATAGACTATGATATTTACAATGGTGTAAGAAAATTTTTGATGCTAAGAAAAGTAGTGCTTCAGCATCCTGCTATTGACAGGACCACTAGGTAACTCTACTCCATCCAGGTCCTTGAGGAAGAATGCATTATTTCCCCTTAAAGTATAAATGATGTATGGAAATTTCCAAAGGTTATCAAATTTACCATGTTTACCTTTGTCTTCTCTCCTGGAATCCCATATTAGAAATTTGTCTCCAATGTTGAAGTCATCAGCTTTAGTCCTTCTCTCAAAAATCTTTTTGACATTTTCCTAAATTACTTGAGTTTTGTTGTAGACCTCCTCCCTTGACTCTTGCAATTGAATGGTTTGATTAATTCTTCTATGTATGTCATTTGGTTCAACCTGTAATTATTGTATTGTCTTCATGACTCGTACTCCCAAAGATGATGGAAACAGAGCATCCATTCCATAAACCAAATTGGTACGGTGACATACCAATTGACTTCTTTGTAGTAAGTCTGTCAGCCCAAAGTGCATTAACCAACTTGTTGTGCCAAGATTTCTTGTTGTCCTCCAACAATTTTTTAATGATATTTACCAGGCTCTTATTTGAGGATTCAGCCAACCCATTACCCTTACAGTAATAAGCTGTTGAATTTCCCAAAGTAATGTGGTATTTATTACAGAATTCAATCATTTTCTTAGATTTAAAAGCTGTTGCATTATCAATAATAATTTTTCTAGGACAACCAAATCTAAAAAGGATATCGGTCTCAAGAAATTTAATAATAACAATATCAGTAGCAGATCTGGAAGGGGTGGCTTCTATCCATTTAGTAAAGTGATATGTGGCTATGAGAATCCACTTATGTTGGGCAGAGGAAGGAGGATGAATTTCGCGAATGAAATCCAGTCCCCACTGCTGGAAAGGGCTTTCAACTGAAATAGGCTTTAATGCCAGGGGTAAAAGCTTTCATTTTCCTTCAAATATCTGGCATTTATGGCATTAATTTTCTTTCTTATGAATGTTAGGGAAAAGGGTATGCCAGTAAAAACCAACCCTGATGATTTTGTTGGCAGTGGTTTTCCAGTAGAGATGCCCACCGCAATCACCTTCATGGAACTCCTGCATGATTCTTTCTGCATCATACTTTAACAAGCACTTAAGTAAAATACCACCAACATCTTTCGAATATAAGACATTTTCTATGATGCAAAAATTAACTATTTTTAACTTTAGAAATATTGCCTTTGTTTTTGTTAGACCAGGAGGAGCATTTAAATTGAATAAAACATACAACAGTTCTACATACCAGGGTGAGTTCAAAAATGCTTCATCGATCTATGGAGTCGCATGTTTCTCTTGATCATCTAGTGCAGCAACAAAGTTGATGTCCAATGCATGGAAATTTGACTCTGCCATCAGTTTGGCCAGTCCTTGTCCTTTGATCAACTTGGTGGGTTTGATTTCTAAGTCATACTCAAGGATGACAGCAATCCATTTTCCTCATTTTCCATCAGGTCCATTCTGTGTCAAAATATCCTTAACAACTGAATTAGGTACATAAGAAAAAATATAAGAATGAAAAATATATACTCTAAAATCTTTTATTGCTTTAACCAATGCAAAGGCATGTTTTTCCATAATATTATATTTCAAAGATGCATCTCTTAAAGCCTTACTAAAAAATACAATGGGTTGTTCAAATCCTTCCTCATTTTTCTGCAACAAAACAACTGCAACTGTGTGTTCAAAAGCAAAAGAAAGATAATAAAATCTTTAGTAAAATCTGGACTAATCAACACTGGTGCTTTTGTTAATGCATGTTTAACTAAATCAAAGGATTGTCTAACCTCAATACTCCATCTAATTTCTGAATCCTTTTTAAGCAAGTTTGTTATATTTCTAATAAGATCTGCAAGATTAGGAATGAATCTCCTTAGGAAATTAGTTTTGCCAATAAAAGACTAAAGCTCTTTGATGTTTCTAGGGTGAGTGATTTTTAATATAGCTTCAATTCTATTGGGATCAATCCTAATACCATCCTTTGAAATAATATGACCAAGAAGCTTACCTTCCTCAAGGCCAAACAATGTTTTCTTAGGATTTAATGAGATACCAAACCTTATAAACTTTTCAAACACTCTTCTTAGATGCATCAAATGTTACTCATATGTCTTTGAATAGACATTAATGTCATCAAAATAAATCACAATAAAATGGCCAATCTCATCAGCAAAGGCAATATCCATTGCCCTCTGAAATGTGGCGCCAACATTCATTAACCCAAAGGGCGTCTTCACCTACATGAAAGTTCCCCATGGAGTTGTGAAAGTTGTTTTATCCTGATCATCAAGATGTATTAGGACCTCGTTATAACCTGAGAAACCATCTAACAAGGAGATCCTACTAGACCCTACTACCTTCTGTAATATATGGTCCATTTTTGGCAAAGGGTAGTTGTCTTTTAGGGAGACCTTGTTAACGTTTCTAAAATCAATGCACAACCGGATTTCTCTAGTTTTCTTCCTAGTAGGCACTATATTAGACACCCATTTAGAGTATCTGAGAGGAACAATGATTTTAGCATCATACATCTTTTTGACCTCTTTCTCAATCAAAGGCATCGGAATAGGATTTATTCTACGGAGCTTTTGTTTGAATGGTTTCTGATCTTCCTTGACTGGGATTTTGTGTTGTATGATACTAGTGTCATATGCTTTAAAATCCTCATAGCTCCAAGCAAAGACATCAACAAATTCTTTGAATAAATCTATGCATTCTTGTTTTTTGACAGTAGGCAGTGATTTTGAGAGTTTTATCATTTTAGGATTTTTTTCACTACCTATATTACATTCTTCTACATTTTCCCCTATGGGCTCTATTTTTTGCTTTTTTGCTACATCATTGAAATAAAAAATCTCTTCTAATGGAACTAGACCTCTAGGAAAAATATTGTCTTTAAGCTGAAGTACTTCAAATTCTTCTTTTTCTGGATCGATTTCATGAAATTTTAATTTATGTACAACTTCATTTATAGAGATATTTACATTTGATTCATCAAACTGTTCTTCTACAACTATATGATTTTCTACTTGACAATCTAAATCTATGTTATTTTCCTCATACTCATCCTTGGACTGCAAAAAGTTTTCAATCTGTTTGTCATTTCCAAATACCCGCCAATACCTCATGTTACCTGGTACAACTAGACGGTGTTTAACTTCCACTCTATATTGTCTATTGGGATGAGGCATTTTGCATGCGCTCGCTGAAAAAGGTAGACCATTAGCAAGGACATTTTGATTTCTAGGTATAACAACAAGATTATATTCTACAAAAATGTGTAAGAAATCAAGCACGTCATTTTTGTATGCTCTCAATCTATGATGTTTTGCAACATAGTCTCCTTTAATCCGTTTAATAATCAATTCAGAATCCCAATGGACATAAATTCTTTTAGCACTTAATTTCTTCAATAATCACAAGCCTAAAAGAAGTGCTTCGTATTCTGCTATGTTATTGGTACATTGAAAATTCAGTTTATATGAATGACCTTATGCATGATTATTTCCTGAATTTGAGACCAACACACCTGCTCCTGACCCTGCTCTACTACAAGAGCCATCAAAACTCATATTCCAAAAAGGTTCAGTTTCGGTGTTTTGTTGTACAATTTGTGTTTGATTTTCATGGGTTTCACAAATGTCATTTTCAACACTGGTGACCTAAGCATCAATATCTCCATCATTATAAAGAATGAAGGAGTCTAAATTAGAGTGAAAATAGTAAAGGGGGTAGTTATGTGGCTTCTCCTAACTACTCACCATGTATTTCATCAAGGTTTCCCTATACAATCTTCTCTATTGACTGAACACTGCGATGGTAGCATAGGTCATGTCCATTTATAGAGTTCGTTGTAATTTTATCCCCAAGAGCATGACAACAACATTCCATACTTTGGGGGAATATCAGCAACCACTATGTCCATTACTAGACTCTTAGCTGGGATTTGGGCTAAAGTGACACATAGATCCTTAATGAGACCTAAACATCTTACTTTTCTTGAATCAAATGAATACAAATCTTTGTAAGGCCTAGTAATGTCAAGACCAAGTTTCTCCATAACAGCTTTTGGCATCAAATTATGCGAAGCACATGAATCTAACATAGCATTGTGGAGAATCTTATCATGAACATTAAAACTCACATAAAATGGAGGAACTCCTCCTTCTTGTGGTTTACCATCTACCTCTGGACCAAATAATAATCCAGGCTAATCATCATTCAGATTAACAGTATCATTGTTTTCCCCTATGTTCAGAGCTTTCATAACCTGAGTTCTATACAAATTTTTATTCATCAACTCAATCAAAGGGATAGGAATTTTCAATTTTGGTAGTTCATTTTCAATAGCGAATGATGTTTGAAATTTATTTAAGTTCAAAAAGTCAGATTTATCAACTATTTCTTTTGACACATGTTCTTTTTGGTCGCTGGTGGTTGGAATATCTATTTGAGTAGTTTTGGACGTACTCTCAACAATATTTTTAGCAGGAATGTCAATTGTCTTTTTGCTAGAACTATCAGCAATTTTCTTGGCAACATTTTCTAGAGTGTTCTTTGAAGTGGTGTCATAAGTTTTCTTGACAGGGTTTTCATTATTCTTTTTGTTTGGAGCATCTAATTTTTTCTTACTCCTAAGATTATCCTGTCTATGGACTTCCATGATAACCTTTTCAAATCCCTGCTTATATTCATCTGATTCCTCATAATCAAGTTCAATTTGGGATAATTGAAATAGCTCTTGTTCTTCCTGAGTAAGAAACACAGTGTCATCATCATTGATACCCATTAGATTTATCTGGTTGTATTCTACTTCTTCTATTACCTCTCCATCATCATCAACATAATTCTCCTGAAATGAAGGCCTAATTTGCCGACCAGGACCCCTTTTTTCTGTTTGTTTGATTTGGGGAGGATTTTTCCTAGGATTTTGATTTCGATTTTGAGGTGCAGGTTGATTTTCCCTAGGAGAAACCCTCTCATTTAAATCAATCCTCTCCATCATTCTTTCTACTCTTCTAACAAAGGAATCAATTTGAACATCAACAGAAGAAGTAGAGGGTTCCTCTTTTATGGTTACTCTCCTTTCATTCCTAAGTCTAGCTCTCTTTGCTAACATATTCGCTTCTACACTCACTGCATCCCTTTGCATTTCTTCTAGTGTGGATGAATTTCTCTCTCTAAGTTGGTAAGCCATGTTTGCCTCAAAGCCATATGGGAATTTGATTAAGGCTAAACCATGTGGTGGTTTAATGTTAGTAGGAATTGTGTTGTATACACTGTTAAATCTAGTGCAATAGTCTTGAACACTTTCCTCTGGTCCCCTCCTAATGCTTTCATATTCAGATAAAATTTGAAGAGGGCTCTTTTTAATTTCCCACCTAGTAAGGAATGTTTGATGAAATCCAGGCATATCATTAATGCTAGCAGCAAGTAATGCTTTAAACCATTTTCTCACCTCTCCTATGAGATTTTGTGCAAATAACCTAAGTTTTACACTCTCATCATCTACCTCCTGAAGGTCAAAACTTTCATTCATCCAGTCTACATGTTGTTGGGCAGTGATAGGTCCAGTTCCATCAAATTGAGGGATTCTTGTTTGGTAACCCTGTGGCATGTTTGCCAAAGGAGCCTGAAGGACAAGGGGAGCATATCTAGCTGCCATTATGGGGATATGAGGATGAACAATATGATGTGGTTGTTGGATGAAAGGCGGAGGCTGAATGTAAGGTAAAGGATACGTTGAAACTTGGGGTTTTGGTGGAGATGAAGGTTGGATTGTAGTTGAGAATTGAGGAGAAGAAGGATTTTGAGTTGCTTGAAAATAAATTACTAGAGTAGTTGTAGAAACTAAAAAAGGGGTAGTAATTGCTGATCTAGGATGCACAGATTGTGATGAGGTGGATGATTCTGCATAAGATGTCAAAGCAGAAAGCTCTACAGATTGTTGAACATAAGCTTCATGAACCGAAAGGTTTAGACCTGAAACTAAACCCTGCAATTTATCAAAGTCTTGGATAATTTGAAGATCTTTATCAGCAGGAGAAAATTGAGATTCAGATGAATTCCTTCTTAATGTAGCTTGGTTTACTACTATTTGATCTGCCCAATTGGCTAACTTAGTTCTAAATAGGATTTTTTCAAAGGGTACGTCAAACTCAATGTCTTGTAGAGTTACAAAGTCTTTTGGGAGTGAATCTGCTCTATGAGGGGGACTGCTACATCCTTGGCTCTCTACTATGCTCTTTCTTTTCAGTATTTTCTCACGGTCATCTACAATTTCTGCAGGTTTTGGATCAGGATGAGATCTAGTGTAGGTTCTTTTAGGAGCCAGAGTTATGATCTAAATGCACACACACACACTTATTATTTACACTAATGAAAAGAAAACCAATCTTCTTAAATTATTCCTATCATACAATGTTTTAACCAGGGTTATGAATTCGAAATAAATTACAATTTTTTCAATTCTTCCCCAATATGGTCACCACTATGTTATCGTTCTGTAATTTAAAATATTGGCAGAATAAACACAGAGGACAACATCAAAAGCACTTTGGAAGCTAGGATATAACCCTGCCAACTTCAGAGAGGGATCTCTCTTTATGATTTAACTTTTTTAAATAGATATTAGGCTAGTTATGACTGTACTTGGTTGTTTGTTTGATTTTGATTGATTTGGTTGATTAAATCTTGATATTCCTATTAGGCAATGAAGTCAAAATAGAAAAATGGATGTTGCATCAATTTTTAAAAGAGTTATAACAAGGAAAGATAGGTTGCATTCATTGTATTCTTTTAGATTTTAAATGAATAATGGATATCGCAGAAAAGTGAATTTCAGTTGAGACTGAAAAGAAATTAAGTATTTTTCAATCTGACTTCAGTGGAAAACATTTAAATTGTAAAAAAAGATAGAATAAGGTGTTTTAAATAACATGTCCTATTCATCACATTTTCTATTTTACAATTAAGAATTTCTGATACATAGAGGAAAGGAAAAACAATGGAAAACACATAAACACTAGAAACACTTCACCAGTAATTACACCACATGAATCTTGAAAGAAGTCTTTGTATTATTGATGCTCCAACAAAACTTGGAATTTAGAATTGCGCAGTAGGCAAAATATGTTCAAAAATCAACCTAGAATACTTCAAACAATGAAGTATTTATACTAACATATTACAAAATTGATTACAATGAATGTTGTCTCAACAGATAGTGTATCATTAGCCTAAATCTAACAATAAACTCTAACTTTGACAAAAGATAGGCTCTATGTGGGTGATATGGCATGTTGGCACTGCTTTCAAGGAATCAGTTGTTGAGTAGGCCTATTTGTAGGTTGCGTTGGCTGTAGTGTTGTCCTATGTGTTGGCTGATGTGTTTTCTTATGTGTTGGCTACAGCTAATTGTTCTTTTTACTTTTCAATATTGAAGCTCACTTAACTTATCCCATCGAGCTTCATCTGGGATAGTTAACTTAATGACCTTTCTATAGATTTCATCTACTTCGGTATACTTAGAAAAAGTAGGTTTTACCACCAAGATGTGTTTCACCTCATGCTGGAATCTGACAAGTTGGTCATGGATGGAATCTTCTAGGAATTGGCTAAAGTTGAATAGGATGGAAGGCTTAGAATCTGCAGAGAAAATAGAAAGGAATCCTATAATTGCCTCAACTACCCACTAATCTGAGTAATATCCAAGGAGGTAGGAGATAACAGTAACGATTTGCTTGGCTCTATCATGGAAAATTGAGGATTAATAGAGAGGGTTCTTTTTGGGTAATTGGGTACCTTCAGCCAAAAAAAGCTCAAGGTTTTTAGCCCTTTTTGCAAAATCCAGCTTTTGATACAGTTCACTTAGTGCTTCCTGTGATAAAGGCGTTGCATTTTCTGTGACAGGGTCCTGCATTATTTGGTCTATGGATTGGGAAGTTATGTTAAAGTAAAATCTCTCCTATAGGAGCAATTATAGCTCTCTGGCTGGGTACATAACAATCTTGACACTTTCTGATGAATTCAGGGGCACTGTGGATATGGGGAAAAATGTAATGGGGTAAATTGGACTCCCACAGTCCAATATCATCAGAATTGTCAATGTACTTGTCTTCTAGCCAGCAGTACATTTCAAACAACTTGAATTCACACAGGGTTTCATGGATTTTATAATCTCTGTCTGCCAAATGTATGTGATCAAGGTCAACAGGGGGGATGCAACAATGGATTTACAGGCTCTTCTTATCCCTTGTTCTTCGGAGGCATGGTTGGATCTAGTTTTATGGTAAATGAGTGTTTCTGATAGAAAAATGGTCGTCGGGACTGTGTAAAACTCTGAGACTGAGAGAAATTAGGTGCAGCAGTTGCAGAGAGAGCTTTATTAATGATCGGATCAGATGTTCTGGTGTTCTGTAAACCTGCAACAAACATGCACGGAGGAAAGAAAAAGACAAGGTAAAGGTTTAACAGTTGATTATGCATGGATTTATACATGAATTGATCAATTTATCGTTGATTTTGGCGTGGATCTGTTGGATTAACGGTCATTCATGAACTAAATTCATCAACGGTTGCTTTTACGTGGAAAGGCATTTAATTGTCAATGGTAATGGTTGAGCGGTGTGATATGACAAGCGTTCATTGGGCAGATTGGTGGTTTTTAGTATGGTGAAGAAACAACCTTTCAGAGGGGGTCTAAAGCGGTGGTTTGCGAAAATAATGACAGGAATTCGCCACGTTAGCATGGGCCCGAAAAGCAAAATAACTTTTTTTTCAGAAACCCCACCCCCCCCCTCCCCCCCCCCCACCACCAACGATAAAGATGAGATTGAGAGGGGGCGCTGAAAGGGGATAAGGGTCGTCAAATCGTGGGCAGAAGATTAGATGGGTGGACAAATGGTGGAAGAGTTAACGTGATTTAATGAGATGTTTTGTCGGGAAGTGGGGGGTTTAATAAAGGTAAAACTTTGGATAATGGATTTTATGCCAAACTTTGATATTCATGTGCCAGATCATTTTAGACTTAGGATAAAACATTTTACCCTTTTCCTTTTCATGTGCATGAAATAACTTTGAAAATTTCAAACTTAGGATAAATATTTTAATGCTTTTCAAAGCTATAATACAACTTCTACCTACCCTTTCATTGTCATTTCTTTTTCTAAGCTAACATTTTTTCATATTCTTTCCTTAGGGTGCATTTAAGCTATAAAACCCACTTAATCTTTTTTATAAAAATCTAACCTACTCTATCACTTATTTCTCATATTGATCCAGATTAGACTGTTTAATCAATCTCATTTTCTACCTAGCTACTGATTTTCCAAGATCAAAATTGTTTGACAAATCTTTATTCACTATCCTAATTGACATGAAATTCACAATTGTTCCATCATGATTAAGTTGTATGGTTGGAACAAAAATCTAGTCATTATGGCTTATTAAGACAAGCTTCACACAATCTTATTGGATTTTGACATAAAGGAAACTAATTTAACAGTAGTGGCATTTAAATTTGCAACACTTTCAGTATTATTTCTATATTTCTTTTGTGCGGTTTTTATTCTCTTTTTATTCTTTTTTCAAATTTCTTTCTTTTTGTCTTTTTCTTCATATTCATTTTCTTTTTGACATACCCTCTTTTGATTTTCTTTTATATATACTTTTTTTTGGAAATCATTTGCATATTGAAAATTATTTACAGTGTAAAGTTACAACTATGAAATACTCAATCACCTTGAGATCTTATAAAATAAAGGACCCTAACCGTTTCCAAGGAGAAGCTTGCATCAAATGCATGTTTGTGCAAAGGAGGAACATGATTCTCAGTGGGAAGGCCATCAGTCAGTTTTCCAAGCACAGGGGGATCGATTTGGTACAGAAAAGTGTTTTATCAGTCAACAAGCAACCAACAAGTGTTGGATTGGGTCAACAACAAAAGGAGAACATTGGTTGAAGAGCTAAGGCATTTGCAAGGCAAGGCATGTCACTGAACCCAAGTAGTTGTCATGGAGATTTTTCCAAGTAGAATCGGGATGATATAACTTGGGAAAGAGAATAATATTCAACTCTTATGAAATAACCAGCTTTTGTGGGTCCACAATCATGTCAGTGGGAAGGAGTGATCGAAATCCGGATCAGGGGCAAAAATTTGCCAAAAATTCAAAGTGATCATAATTTCACCAAACCAAAACCACCGGATCCGACGTGTCACCAAGAATATGGTGCAATTTGCTTCACTCAAAACAGAGTCTGTATGAGGAAGTTAGAGCTCGTCAATCGCCGTGTCAAACATGAAATTTTCAAAAAATTGGTCAAACAGGGTCAAAGGAAAAAAAATTGGGTTTTTCTCTTGCCTAATGACGTGATGACACATGTAAAACTATTGTTGGCTCGTACTCTGGGGTATATGTCAAATTTTGATTGGTTTAATTTAAGCCAATGGGAAGAGGACACGTGGCAAGCCTGGAGGCCGCCACGTGGCCCCACCTCCAAGGCCGAATGTGGTTAATTTTGGGCAGAAAATTCAAATTTAAATTTTGGCGGCAAAAATTTTGTATGAGGCTGGGCGGAGGTCGGGGTCGAACCCACAACCTACCCCACACAAGCCAAACATTTTACCAACATACCACAAGCACAAGTCTTAATAATCCTATGGTGCAGTTTGTATAAATCTTTTCAAAAAGATTTCGGTGGAGTTTAAAGGGGCCAGCCTACACTTGCCACGGGACCGTGGCCCCAGAACCAGGAGCGGAGGATCCAATATTAATGGCGTAATTAAAGTTTTAAATGTGGTTTATGATCCTTAAACCCACAAATTAGTGTTAATCTAATTTTTGAAATTCATATTTGTTTAAACGCGCTTAATGAGCTAAGTAACAATTAACCGCCACCAAACAACACTTATCACTTAATTAAACCCATGCTTAATTTGGCGGAGGTTATGGAGGTTCCACCAAATTCGGCGCCACTTCTAGATTTGGCGACCTTAACTGGAGATGTTCTAGTTTTAGTGGAGATTCCTAGGGAAAAGTTGAATGAAGCATAACTTTTGTGTTATTTTCGACCAAATTGAGCTCAAGAAGAGACATTTCTTAGATGATTTTGATGCTCTGAACACAATGGAATAGGTTGCAGAGGCGTTGGAGCACTTTTGAAAGTGTTTTTGCCACTTTCAATATTAAAGAAGTCGGGGGCCACCATGAGAGGAGGTCATGCCTAGATCAGTTGGAGACCATTTTCAGAGATTGAGTTGTCATTTTTGAGGTTTTTGGGTCTTCTTAATCCAATGGAGCAGGTTATAAAGCCATTGGAGCATTATAGGTGCATGTAATTAGACATTTGACCATTAATCCCAACAGGGCCTAGCCAATTGAAGCAGGTCCATGGAGATGTAGCCCAGGAGGGGTGAACTCCATTATCAGCTATTGTCTATTATGTATGCAATGTGTTATTTCTCTGCATTTTATTTGTTGTACATGAGTTTTTTAAATCTAATTAACTCATAATTTTCTCATCAAAAAAACTTAAAACTTGACACATAAACCCCTTCATAATTGGCTAACTTGAGTCGATCCTAAACACATTTTTTATTTAACCGATGAGGGAGCTAGCACAACAAAACTAGTTTTCCCGTATTCAAATCAGGAAGGGGCCAGAAGGTGAGATCCAACCAACAAAAGAGCTAGCTAACAGAGGTGACGTGGTCTCCACGCACAGTGACGCAGGACTACGTAGAGACAACGTAGGGCTCATCAGCTCAGAGTTTGGCCAATTCGGGTTTCTAGTGTCAGTGTGAGGTAAACTCACAAGCTCTTTGCCAATCAGATTCTCTGTGTGGATGGCCAACAAGGTATCCTAGATTATAATTAGAATTACTGCATAATAAATAAACCCTCATATGCTACACTGATTTTCCTGCATTGGGGTTTTTCTGGGGACATTGGTCCAAAAATAACAGTGCCATGTGTCTATGATTTACTCTTGCTCAGATTTTGTTTCCACACTTATTTATTTTTTGCAGTTAATTTGTGAAGGTTGTAATACATGAGTTTTCGATATGTATCATACAACACAGTAAATAATTTGTTCAAGGAATTAAAAAATAGAAGAATTCTCATCAGTTGTTGCAGTAGGATTCTAGACATAGGAATTTTCACATGCTTTTAGAGATTGTTTAGCAGTGCGGGAGGAGCAAGAGAGCAGATCCAGTAGATCCAACGTTGAAGAAGAAGTCAGGGATCAAAGATTTGCATAAGCAGCAGATCAATCTCCCTAGTGATTGCGCAGTCCAAGCCAGGGGGGCTAGATCTGCAAGGAAATCACTCTTTGAGTGAGCCGACAGAGATAGGATTTTCCAGTTTGTAGTTTTTCAGGGGTAGAGGGAGCAACACAATAGATTCAACGCAGATAAATAGTTGGAGGGACGCAATTTATGTGAAGCAATGATTGTTAGTGCAAAAAGCATCAAAAGAGAGTAGCTAAAGACACATTTGAGGGAATTTTCTTCCTCATAGAATTCTGAGCCGAGGAATTCTAATTCTTGATAGCTTAGCAACATATTGATTGGCAGATCTACTATCTCCAGCAGGGAGTGCATAGGACATGCCAATAGATGCACAGAGGAGAGAGAGGGAGCTAGTTTGACAATTTTCTGTCGGAATAAATCGCAACAAGCGGGTTAAGAGATCAAGATCGGTTGGAGGGGGCCTCTAACTATGTGATCTAGAAGGAAACGATTAGATGTCTGTTAGATGAGCATGATCTCAAAGTGTTCATTGATGGTGTGGTAGTTGTACCTATAGATGCAGATCCACTGAAAGCATACAATAAATATATGGAAAAGGCAAAATGTTTGATCCTTGATGGAGTGAGGGATCATGTCATATGTCACATTGCCAGTAAAGCGACAACTAGAGAGATGTGGTAGGCCTTGGAGACGCTATATTAGGGATCTTTCGATCATCGAAAGATGTTATTGGAGGAGAAGCTTCGCTCTACAAGGATGCAGAAGGGAGAGCACATTGATTCGTTCCTGTATAGACTTCAGGAGAACCGAGATAACTGGAAATTGTAGGAGTTGCGTCTCAGGCCACCGAAATGGTTAGATTTGCCCTCAACTCAACTTCAAATGAGTGGAAGGTCTTATTCCAAATCATCATGGGCAGAGGGATACTGCAGATTGGGAAACGATGTGGGATTCTCTTCAGCAGGAAGAGATGAGGCGAGACATGCTCAAGTGTAAACTTGAGAGCAACAACAGTAGTGGGTCGAAGCCCAAGGAGGAGGAGGAGAATGCATCCCTTGCATCAAAGGGGCAACAGGAGTAGCGAAGACGTAAGAAGGATGTCTCAAATATCAAGTGCTTCCAATGTGGCGAGATGGTACATTACGCCTCACAGTGTCCTCTCAAGAAGAAGGGAAAATACAAGAAGCATGATCTGCAGGGTGCAACTGTTAGGATCGAAGAAGAGAAGTTTGCTATGATTGCCCATGTATATCCTGGGGATAATTGGGGTGATCTGGAGCTATAGTTCAATAGAACTGCAGTTGGACATGTTCCTTGAGGAGTCCACCTCTCGGATCATCACCTTGCTACGGGAGCCCAAATCTGAAGTAGTAGGATGGACGAGTTTCACTTGGTGTAAAGGAGTACATAAGTGACAACGCAGTGGCTAGAGCAGTGCCAGAGACTGAGCAGCGCAGAACAGAGTTGGCAGTAGTGCAGGAAGGCACAGTGCAGAGTCAGTAGCAGCGCAGAGGCTTCATAGGGTCAACGTAGAGACTCGTAGTAGTCAGATCTTCAATACGAGATGCATCCTACAGAACACTTAGTTCATATTTTGGTTTTTTTATGTTGCAATAAGCAACAGAGTTGCAGTGCAGTGGCAGTTGGAAACAACATGCAGGGTCAGCACTAGCATAGATGCAACAACGTAGTGTTGGTGGGCAGCAGTGTCAAACATCAGCACATGAAAAGTCTAAGTTTGGAATCCTATTGCAACTAACTGAAGTTACTTCCCATACTTGTTATTAATATGAACAAGTAATTTATAATGTTCTATTGAAAACACTGAAGCAATTACTACTGCAACCTTCACTTAATTAATTAATATGCGGAAACAAGAAACTAAGAAAAATAAAAGAATATCACATAGGACATTGTTGTTTTTGGACAAACGTCCCCGGAAAAACCCAATGCGGGAAAACCGATGCAATAGATCTGAGGGTTTTATTACTAAGCAATTGTTATATTTGAATACAATCTCTGGACGCCTTGGTGGCAATCTAGTACAGAGAATACCACTCAACATAAGAAAAATTGTGAGATTACCTCACTCTGCAAGTCCCGGCTGATCTGGTAACTGAACTGACGAAACCCCAACACCCTCTATGCTACATTTTGCACCTCTTTTGCTGGATCAATATGCTCTGAAGAAACTCGATTCTAGCCTTCCTGGATCAGAATCCTGATCTCCAAGAAAAATCTTGGACTTCTGCTCAAGAACGTTGTGCTGCCTGTGTGTGTGGCCTTCATGGCCCTGCGTCACCATCTCTGGGCACTGCATCTTTCTCTGCCTCTCTGTTGAGTATTCTTGGTCCAGGAGAAGATCCTATGATAAAAGTTGTCTTTGCCCCTCAATTGCGTGAGAATCTCTCGATCAAAGTTTTCCTCTGAGCACTACTCCTTCACAAAATTCGATCTCTTGATCTTCGGGTGTGTTTTTCCAGATGACCCTCAAGTATTCTTTATAGTCTTCTCGTTGAGACTTCAACGACCGATATTAGATCTCCAATCAACAGCTAAGATTACATTTTGACTTGATATGCTTTTTCTAGAACATTCACACCCATATTCTATTAATACACTTTAATTATTTTATTTTCCTAAGTTTAGACTTAGGGCACTTTAAAATAATTATTTTTCTTAATAAAATACAATCATGGCAGAATTTCCCCAAAAAACTTATGGGTTATGTGGAATATATGTGTCTAAGCCTCTCCATAAATTTTGAGACTTAGAGGACATCTGATGCTACCCCAAATCAACACTCCCTCTTAGCGAGGAATGTGCTCGAACAAATATGTTCTGCTGCACATTGCTCTGACTCTGAAGCATCTCCGTGCTGCTCATGTTTGACATGCTATCCACCAACCACTACATTTTTGCTGCAACTATACTATTGTTGACCCTGCAACGATCAACATTGCAACTCCCTCTCAAATGTTTCATCTGCTGCTAGCACTTCCACTTCTAACTCTACAGTGCAACTTAGTTGCTGAGAGAAGCAACTGAAAAAACATGGAAAATATAAACAAGTGTTCAGTATGGTCACAACTTGATGCTGAAACTCTGACTGGTGCTAGTCCCACGCTGTCCCTCTAAAGCACTACGTTGCTTCTGCTCTACGCTGTGCCTCTCTGCATTGCTGCAACTGTGCATTGCGCTACTCATATTCTAGCGCTGCTAACTACTGCATTTGTTGCTCCAACATCCTTTACACCAACTGAAAATCCTCCAGCCTGCTACTACTGATCTTGGGCACCTGTAGCAAGGTCATGATCCAAGAGGTGGACTCCTCAAGGATCCTTCCCAACTGAAGTTCTTGTGAACTTACAGTTCAATATTGCCCCATTTCCCTCCTGGAGATGCGTGGGCGCTCATGGCATACTCATCTTCTTCGATCTTTGCGGACGTAACCTTCAGATCATGCTTCGCGTCCTTGTCTTTTTTCTTCAAAGGACACTGCGTTGTGTAGTGACCAAGTTCACCACACATGAAGCATTTTATCTTCGAGATGTCTTTCTTCCATCTCTGTTGCTCTTGCTGCCCCTCGGATGCAAGGGCTGCATTTTCCTTCTCCTCCTTTACCTTTGACTCACTGCCACTGTTGCCATCAATTTTACACTTGATTAGGTCCCTCCTTAGCTCTTCTTGTTGAAGAGCAGCCCACATCTCTTCCCAGCTTGGCAAGGTTGCTCTGCCCAGGATGCTTTGGATGAAAACTTGCCACTCTTCTGTGACTGCGTTGAGGGCCAACCTTACCATCACGGTAGGCTGAGGTGTCGATCCCATGGTTGCTAGCTGATCAGGAGTTTCCTGAAGCCTAGACAGGAACAAGACAATACCCTCCCCCTTTTGCATCTGAATCATCCTTAGTTTCTGCTCTAAGTACATCTTCCGCTGCTCAGAAGATCCTTCGTATAACGATGCTAAGGCTTCCCACATCTCCCTGTATGTCTCCTTTCTCGCTATGTGGGACACTATGTGATCCTTGACTCCCTCTAGGAGCAACCTCTTAACCTTCGCCATATCAACCTTGTTCTTCTTGTTCTGATATGGATTTGTAGGGACAACTAATGTACTTTCCACGAAAATCTTGAGATTGTATTCATCTAGAAGGAATTTGGCCAGATCACGTAGTTGGAGACTCCCTCCAACCGATCCTGATCTCTAAGCCCATGATCTACCATATCTTCCAAAAAGAAAATGTCGAATCTACTCCCTCTCTTTCTCCTCTGCGCAACGTTGGACTGGTTTACGCACTCCTTGTTGTAGGTGGTAAATCAACCACCCAGATATGCTGCTAAGATCTCGAAAAATAGAATCCCCCGGCTAGGAATTCCCTGAGGAAGAAAATTCCCTCACTGTGCTTCTTTTATTCCTTCTAATGTCTTTTTGCCCAACAAAAGATGATATACGTGCAAAAAACTGTGTCCCACCAGCACTTACGCTAAGGCTCTGCGCTGCTCCCTTTGGCTCGGCAAAATCTCGATTTGGAAGCCCTTCCTCTCTATCGACTCACTCAGAGAGAGAATTTCCTCGAAATTCAACTCTCCTGGCCTGGACTACACAATCCCTTTGGGGATTCGAATTGTTGCCTTCTGCAACTATTCAAACTCCTGATCAGCGCTAGATCTGCTCTTCTTGTCTCACTTTCAACACTCAACAAGATCTGATACCATGTGAAAATTCCAAGTACATAATCCTACTACAACCAACTGAAGTTACTTCTCCTACTTTTTATTAAAATGAACGAGTTATTTATAGTGTTCTACTGAAAATATTTAAGTAATTACTATTGCAACCTTCACTTAATTAATTAATATTCAGAAACAAGAAACTAAGCAAAAGAAAAGAATATCACATAGGACACCGTTATTTTTGGACAAACATCGTTGGAAAAACCCAATGCAGGAAAATCGATGCAACATATCTGAGGGTTTTATTATTAAGCAACAGTTATATATGAATACAATCTTTGGATATCTTGTTGACAATCCAGTACAGAGAATATCACTCGATAGAAGAAAAATTGTGTGATCACTTCACTCTGCAAGTCTCGGCTGATCCAGTACTTGAATTGACGAAACCTCATCACCCTATGCGCTGCCTCTGCACAATAATTGCGTAGACCTGCGTGGGGACCTTTGAAGGATTGCATCACCTCCTTTGCTGGATCGACTTGCTCTCAGGAAACTCGATTCCAACCTTCCCAACTCAGAATCCCGATCTCCCAGCAAAATCTCGGACTTCTGCTCAGGAACGTTGCATTGCCTCTGCGTCTGGCATTCGTGGCCCTGCGTCACCCTCTTCTAGCACTGCACTGCTTCCTCTGCGTCTTTATTTTCCTCTCTGCTGAGTATTCTTGGTCCCAGAGAAGATCCTTTGACCAAAACTGTCTCTGCCCCTCAACTGCGTGAGAATATCTCGATCAAAGTTTTCCTCTGAGCACTGCTCCTTCAGAGAATTTGATCTCTTGATCTCTCGATGTGTTTTTCCAAATGACCCTCAAGCCTTCTTTATAGTCTTCTCGTTGAGACTTCAATGACCGAGATTAGATCTCCAATCAACAACTAAGATTACATTTTGAATTGATCTGTTTTTTCTAGAACATTCACACCCATATTCTATTAATACACTTTAATTATTTATTTTCCTAAGTTTAGACTTAGGGTCACTTTAAAATAATTAATTTTCTTAATAAAGTACAATCCGGGTGGAATTTCCCCAAACAATGTCTGGGTTATCTGGAATACATGTGTCTAAGACTTCCACAAAGTTTGAGACATAGGGCACATTTGATGCTACCCCAAATCAACACAACAATGCAAAGGGAGATGTTGGAGAATCAGAGTAGTACTTTAGCTCGATGTATTGCTAGAGCACATTCCTCGCTAAGAGGGAGTGTTGATTTCTGGTAGCATCGGATGTGCTCTAAGTCTCAAAATTTGCAGGGAGGCTTAGGCACATGTATTCCAAAGAACCCATAAATTGTTATGGGAAATTCCATCCAGATCATGTTTTAAGAAAATAATTAATTATTTTTAATGGGGGACCTAAGTCTAAACTTAGGAAATTAAAATAATTAAAGGATTAATTAAAATAGAGCGTGAATCTTATAGAGAAGATGAAGATCATGTCAAGATTAACCTTAGCCGTTGATTAATGATTTAATCTTGGCCGTTGAAATCTCAACGAGAAGATTATAAGAAGGACTTAATGGGGCATTTGGAAAAGATACACTGAGGTAGAGAAAGAATCCAGAGATCAAAATTCTTTAGTGAGCAGTGCTCAAGGAGAAGATCGATCGAGACGATTTTCATAGAGAGGGGCAAAGATAATTGCCGGTTGGAGATTTTCTTGAGTTGGGAATACACAACAGAGAAGACAAAGAGCAATGCGTAGAGAGGCAGTGTAGCATCAACGCAGAGCCAACAGAGGTAGCGCAACAGCCTTGAGGAGATCCGTGATTCAATCGATGATGAGTCAGATTTAGTGCCGGAGAGCCAGGGTGTGAGACCGGAATGGGCCAAAATGTAAAATCCAACTAGCAAAAGAGCCGACTAGTAGAGGTGACGCAGTCCCCACGCAGAGTGATGCAGAGACAACGCAGAGGCAATGTAGGGCTCATCAACTTAGAGTTTGGCCAGTTCGGGTTTCTAGTGTCAGTGTGAGGTAAATTCACAAGCTCTTTGTCAGTGAGGTTCTTTGTGTGGATGGCCATCAAGGCATACCAGATTGTATTCAAAATTATTGCATAATAAATAAACCCTCAAATGTTGCACCGGTTTTCCCGCATTGGATTTTTTTCGGGGACATTGGTTCAAAAATAACAGTGTCATGTCTCTATGATTTACTCTTGCTCAGATTTTGTTTCCGTACTTATTTAATTTTCTACAGTTAATTTGTGAAGGATGTAGTGTATGAGTTTTCGATATTTACCGTAGAACATAGTAAATAATTTGTTCAAGGAATTAACAAATAGAAGAATTCTCATCATTTGTTGCAGTAGGATTCCAGATCTAGGAATTTTCATAGAATATACTAAAATGCAAACTAGTAAGAGGAAAAAAAATTTCTCATTCAATGAAAATGTATCTAGGGAAGGGAAGAGACAAAGAGTATGCAATAAGCAATATGCAACAAACAATGTACAAATGCAATCATTTTCCAATGCAACTATTCCAATTTCAATGCACACACAAAACCCTAAATGCCAATGCAAATATTTTTCTTTTCAAATCTTTTAATTTTTGAAAATGAAGAAAACTAATATGCAAAGTTTAATGAGTGATTCAAATAACTTTTCGGAATGAGGACTAGAACAACAATTCATCAAAGCAACCAATGATCAAACAAAATCAGTTTACAAGCAACCTAATGATAAGAACAAATGAAAATCTTAAGAAATCCTTATCAAAGGCAATCAAACACAAATGAAAACCAAATGGAGGCTTCAGAGGGACCACAAGACACTCAAGACTCAAGGAAGGGTAGCTGGAAGCAAGCTGATCAAAGAGAAAATCAAGGCAAAGACAAATTTATGCATGAACAGGGTCCAACACAGGTATAGAAGAGGCACTATTGCCTTGCAACGCAGTCACAGAGAGGGTTTTGCAGTCGTGCAACACTTTGTCCCTAGACCAGAGGGAGCGTTGGTGAAGAATAAGGGAGTTCTGACACAAATTTTCCAATTGAGACTCAATGAGAGGTCTTCCTAGGTTTGTTCTTGACTGAAGATGACAGTGAAGGTCCGAAGAAGAGGTGAAACAAACACTAAAGACAAAGAAACCACCAAAGGAACATATCGTTCCCCACCGGACTCACCAATTTGTTATATGAAATCTACGACTGTGGACATAAGTGTCTTCCCTAGATTGGGTGGCTTAGTCTAGAACAATAGAAGGACAAAGTAACTATTGTTTTCGTTAAAGTAAATAGATAATGGGATGAATCCTAACTCTAATCCGATGTATGCTTCACTCCTTTCTTGGCTTGAATGCTCCAATCATAGCTCCCGTTGCCAAAATTAGACCCTGCACAATCATACAACACAAGCCAACGATCTACGAAATCTATGTAGCATCATCTAAATACTTCATACAATGGATCAATGTGGCATCGAAATACATGAAATCATAACATCACATTTAGGGAAACAAAAAACTCTTTGCATTAGAAATGGAAGGAGTTTCAACCATAAATAGAAGTCGACCTTGTAGAAGAGCTCCTCCAGGTTGACTTGTTCCTTCTTTGTCACAAAGTGCACCTCTAATCACCCTAATGCATGGAATGTTAATTCTTTACAATAATAACATGAGGGTAAAATTCTATCTCCAAAAGCCAACCCCTAGCTTGTCGATGGCCGCAAATATATAGGTGAGGGGATTAAGTTGGGAGTTCTTATCCAATTACCAATCTAAGGTTTGAGATCCACTCTTGATGGGAGGATGGGATCAAAGGATAAGGGATGGAAACTCCAAGGTAGGATAGGATAAGATCCGAATGATTTATTTGAGGTAAATGGTTGTAACAAATTCTGGACGCTTTTGGAAAAAGAGGCTTCAAGAATTTCTCTCTCTTTTCCCGAATTTCTAGAACAAACGCAAGTGCATAGTGGAGCAACCTGCAGGTGATCAATGCATGCCACAATGGAGCAACCTGTAGGTGAACACTATCCAATAGGAGGCTACGGAGCGTCGGTCCTTAAAATGATTGAAACAAGGTGTTTTTAGACAGAAACTTTGGGATATGGGGGCGTCATGCATAGGGATTTGTGCTATGATGATGTCAAGGGGTAAAAGGATGTTGATTGATCCAGTTTGTAGGCAGAATGACCAGATGTGACAAAATGGCCGATAACAGTGTATACTGTTCTTTTTCTTCGTGCAATATATTTGAGTAATATTTGTAACTTTTGCTTTTAATATCTCTGTTTGCTACATCACAAGTTCTCAATGATAGAATAATTACAAAGCCATGATTATTATTGCATTTTTAGTTGGTGGTACCTTGCATGCAAGTTATACTAGAGAACAAACCATCTTAATACTCCTAAGTTGGGTTGTAGAGTAGTTGCACTCAAAACTACGACGAGAACAAAAGCCTATAGCCATTAAACACTCAGATTTGTGTCCAAGATGAAGAGCAAAGAATAGAAAGTTAAATTGCAAAGTATCCATGTCAATGAAGTGAGTGGACCATAAGTCCCTTATTTACGAATCAATGCATATATATGTGAAGATTTTTCTACGTCGATGACTAGTTATTTTGGTGAGTTGAAAGTTGTTGTAACAAATTTGCAAGCTGGAACTCCAAACTTGTAAATTGAAATGATATGTTTAGACATCTTACACTATATTTCCTTCGAGCATGAATATAACATTCCAAACTTGAAAATTAGAAAAACATGCTTATGCATCAAAGGTTTTGCATGATAAAAATGTGTAATTACTCTTTACCTTTTTTTTTTGTTAGCTTAACAAGACTATATCTTCAACATGTCCAATATATCACCCCGATTGAGGCGAAGAATTGAACTAGTGACTTCACATCAAGGAGTGTCTTAACATAGCACTAAATCACCGTCTATCCAAGACCCCGTAGACTACTCTTTATTTGCTCTTGAATTTGTGTCTTGTTTTCATTTATTTTATTTCCTTTAATATTTGTATTTCATAAAATTTCATCTTCCATCTAATATAGTTCCATCTTCTAAAATCTAAAATAATAATATATATATATATATATTTAAACTTATCAAAAAATAACATAAATATAATAATAATCATGAAAATTCACAACATAATAGTTATGATTGAATAAATTAAAATTCTCCACACACAACTAACTTGGGATACCATCTCTGGATCATGAGCTGTTAATCCTCCCTTAGCACCTACCTGACAAAACGTATGGATAGATTTACTGTGATGCTTGGACATTTTGAGCGAACAGAGTTTTGCTGGATTTAAACCAACTGAAATCACATTACAGCGAAGAGACGGCTAGGCCCGTGGAAGCGAATTTACCGAGTTAAATCGAAGGGAACTGTCTTCCCGTATAGGCGGACCATTCTACTGAAGAGATCATCGATTCGCTGAAGAAGACGGCAGTGAAGGGCAGAAAAAGGGGTTTACAGCTTAACACAGACAAGTCGGATCTCCTGATTGCTAGTTGCTGCGTGAGAGACTGAGTTGTAAAAGCAGAACGCAATTTCCTTTTCCTTGTGAGATGTGCGAGGGATTGTGCATTGTTCTCTTAAAATCTGAGCAGCGAGATTAGTTTAATTTCGACCGTGTGATGTGTGAGAAACTGGATGTTGTGCTATGTGTGAGACTAAGTGTTCTGAGTCTGGAGTTAAAGTATTAACACATCACTGGATTCTTTGCTATGAAGAATTGAAATGACTCTGTATTTGTGTTTCAGTAATTCGAATTCAGAAGATACAAGTACATTTATGTTATTGTTGTCAAAACGAATCCCCCTCGTGAATTCTTAATTTCTTCCAATTTGGCACCGTGTACTCTGCATGTGATCTGTAGCAGAATCCTCTGATTCTGTTTTCTGCCCACATTAGATTTCCCATGCCATCAATAAACACTCCGCTCGAAACAAAAGCAGAAACCTTGCAAATACAATGATTCTGGTCACCCAAATCGCCAATCCCAACATTTTTTCTCACAAACCTTCCAATGTCCATGTACTCAATAACCCCATTTCTTCATATTTATCCTCTCTTAGATCGAAGGATGGATCCCAACAATACCCTCATCCCGTGTCACCCAAAGCTCGGAATAATAACAGTCTTGGAATCACCAATTGGGTGTTGCAGAAGCCCACAAATGCAGGGTCTTCACGGTCTGTTACTGTTCCCTATGTCTGGGAAGAGCCTGCCGTGTATGACAGCGAAGAGGAAGGTTCAATTCAGGGTTTAAGTCCCTTAGAGTATATTCGAGAGAATGGCAACAAAACAGGGATGGCTAAAGACAATGAGCAGCTTATAAAAGGTAAATATTCTAGTACAATATTTATGTTTTTCCCCTTTAATTAAAGACGACATGAATAGTACTTGCATGCACCTTTGGCTTCAGTCTGTAATTGTGATGCATTCTGTTACACAAACACTAATAATATTTCCGAAAGTATCTACATTATAGAAATTCATCACAGCAAGCCTGAGCATCCCAAAATCAGGGGTTACAGATCATAATCGCCCTTTCGGATTACGACAGTTGGTATTTTAATGAAAACAAACCGAAAGTATAAGGCCAAAAACCAATTTTTAAAACCTAGCAGCTGCATACTGAATATAACAGATAGATCATAGAAGTTCAAAAATACCATAACCGCTATGTTCACGTCTGTTACAAGGCTGGAGGGCTCTGAAGGAAATCATTCCCCAAGAAGGTGCTTCTTCTTCTTCTCTGAGACTGGCTCTTCTTCGACAATAACATGATTCTATCGCTCAGTCACATAGTCAACATGATCCTGGCTTTATTACGGGTTTTCATGCTATTGATACTGTGAGCTTTTTCCTTTATTCTGCCAGTAATATAAATCTGCTATTAGATCTACCTCTTAGAGTTTATTCTGTGTCAGTGCTATACCCGTGGTTGTTGGTTTATTTCCATTTATTCTGTCGGTTCAATTTTGCAACAAAATATGGGAAAACAAAAAAATGTTTCAAATAAACAGCAGCAACATCATCTGCAACAGATGTTTCTGCACCCAGAATTTGGCAACTACATCAAATACTGCAGGCTTCACAAGCATTATTGCAGCCACAAGTCAGCATCACAGCAGCATTGTCAAAGTACCATCAACTTCGGTCCCGATTACAGTTTCAACCACAACAATTGCAACACTTGTTGGTTTGAATGTGGTTGCTGTAACAATAACAAATATGGTTACAGCAACCTTTGGTTTGAATGTGGTTGTTGCAACAAATATTATTGCAGCAACCACATTCAAACCAACAAGAGTTGCAGCACGGGCTTTGAACATCTGATAGCTTGTTACAGCAGCAGACCGCTCCTGAATATTACAATCAGTCTTTACAGCAAAGAGGGCTTCAGGAGGCTTCTTCAACCTCTATTGATTCATCTGGTCAAACTAGATGGCTAACTGTTAATGTCGAGGATTGGCAAGAGAAGATTTATCAAAAACTACAGAGTTTAAAGGAGGTGTATTATCCTCAATTAAAATAACTACATGACAGAATTGCGGATAAGCGTCAACACCCTTTGCCACCTGAGCAACTGGAAATACTCAAATTCTGCAAGAATTCATTACCAACGCATGGGGGCATGTTGTCAAGTAACAAGGAACGGTATTCCACAAGGGTTTGTTGAAGAGAAATTGCTTACCTTTGAGAAGCAGATGAAATGATTTCAAAATTCTCTTAGGTTGTGAAAACCTGCTTCTTATCAGCAGGAGGGACAACAATGATTTCTATCACAAACTTGCAATAAAGTCCAATCTGTGCAACAGCCCTCTCAGCCCCAAATATCTCAGGTTCAGCAACTAAGAGAAGAACGTGCTTCAGCAACAACAACAACTACGCAATTGACAGGCTTCTACTATGCTACAAGATCCAGAAAGGGCGCATGAAGATGAAAACAGATACACATTTTCAGGCAAAATGATTTTCTACAAGAACTGTATATTTCTTATACCTAATTCTAGGTCCAAAAATAAGCTCTTTGCTGATTATCGTTCTTCAGTTACTGCTGGTTAGAATTCTGATTTTAAAGGATCTGCTGTTCACTATCATAATTCTCTTCTTACTTATCTTACTATTCTTTGCATTCTGAATTAAGACATGAGTTGGTATGCCATCAATCCTGTGTTTTCATTCATGGCTGACAGTTACATTGGCTTTATTACTCCTCTTGTCAGCAGGGGTACATAGATTATCTCAGTGCAGCATTCATCACAATTGTAAGCCCAAGGTTACAAGTTAAAAGCCATATAGAAAACCATGTGGGACCCTGTATTAGGTGTCCTAGACCCGTGTCTTGTTAGTTAAGTCTGTATTTCTGTTGTTTGGTCAGACCATGCCTTATCCCTTGAAAGCGCCACTCAAGCACTCTCATTCCTAATTGGATTGGATGGCGTTTGGTGCACTGCTCTTCAGGACTCATGGTTTTCTAGGAGCCTTCATTTTGTAGGGGTGATCACAGGTGTATGGGTCAGTCCAAATGTAAATTTATGTAGATGTTCTATGCTTGATGCAACTTTACTTTTTCTTCAATACTAGACAGCAATCACATAAACCATAAAGTAAAATGCTGATAGAACATACTAGTAGATCGACAAAAGACAAGCCAGAAACAGATAATTGTGTTGGTGCGTTACGGTGGTCAACAGGATGCTTCAATTAGCAAAGTCTCGATATGGTCGGCTAACCAGCAATGTCACACAACCCTCAAAACAGCCAAACGGTCAACTCAAAGTCAACGCTGCCCAGAAAAGTCAACGCAGAACAGCAGCAAGTCAAAGTCAATGCAGCACAGTCTACGGTCAACCTTTGACCTCGGTTCTTGTGCGAAAATGTACGGACTGCAGAAATCAAAGTCTATGCCAAAATTCAACTCCTTTTGACCATGCGCTGACCAAAGTCAACGCTGGTCAAACTTGCGGTGGAAACCCTAGCTGCAGTAGAAATGTCTTCGTCCTTCTCCCACGTGTGAACCGTAGATTGCCTCCAAGTAGCTCGAACCAATCAGAAGTGGAGAGAGAAATATGTGTGATGATGAGATGAGATGAGCGAAATGTCCTCCAACGTTGACCTTATTTACTCCAACGTTGACCTTATTTATATCCATCACTTGAGGGTGTGTGACACATTTGCTGGGGTACAAAACCTTAAAGCCGACCTGCACATATTTGAATATATTAGAAAATAAATTCAAAATAATTGTTCTGCTCATCGGGTCAAGATGATTTTTAGATCGATCTTGCACCTCTCCGAAAGAGGAACCCAATAAAAATATTGATATCTTCATCTGAGCATCACAACATGGAGTTTGGACCTAGTTGTCCAATTTTAACACTCCCTCTCAACTAGGGAGAACTCCATCCACCTGTGCAACTCAACATCGTGCATCATCCCACCGTAACTTGCTTTGCTAGCTCTTTATTTCAGTGTCATGATGTGGCCACCACAAAGACACTGGCTCTCGGTCGCACGTATTCGCCCGTGTGTTTGAACCTCTAGGACCCAGTCCATACCAACCCGAAGTTGGTTTATCTCGACCTCAAAGTCGAGGGAGGTTTAAATTCCTTACCAGACTTGATCTCGTACTGGTGGTTGGACCATGCTATCCTAGACAGAGAGTACGGCAATCTCCGATGCGTCCATCAGTCTTTGCTACTAGTCTCTAGCTTTTCCCACCTCATTGGCCAAATGAGAGGTACTTCCCATGAGCCCTGAACTCAATGGGTAGGATGCATACGGGGCACAGATAATGAGAGGTGAACCAACTCAATAATCACAATGGTGGGGCCCAAGCACACTAACAAGGTTCGGCAAGCCTAGCCCTGGGTTGCTTATAGCTCGAAGAAGTTTATCCCCAAAGCCCCCCAGAGCTCCTAGAGCTCATTGTCCAACAGGACCCTCATCATAGGGTCGTTCCACGATACCAAGACTCTCACTGAAGGTTAGGAACTTGACCTTCCCCAGGGGCTTTGTGAGAATATCCGCGCCCTGCTCATCAGTTCCTATATGATCAAGCCTTACGACACCTCGCTGTACCATATCCCGGATAAAGTGGTACCTGATATCAATATGCTTGGATCGATCGTGGAACATGGGATTCTCGGGCAAGCGAATCCCACTCTGGTTATCACAGAGTATCACGGTGGTATCTAGCACATCCCCGAACAACTCACTGAAGAGCTTTCGCAACAAGCACTTCATAACGAATGTGCCTGGCACCGCAATGTATGCGGCCTGCGTGCTCAAACCACCCGGCTCGCTACTGCTCATCACGATATCGAAAATAGATCCAAGTGTGAAACGGCATCTGATGTGCTTTTGATCCACTACCTTTGCCTCCAACCAAGTCAACATCAGTATATCCACGGAGTATCACACTCCCGGCAGTGTATCTCAGCCCATGGTTTATCGTGCCCCGAAGATATCTCAAAAGATTCTTGGCACCAACCCGGTGAAAATGATGAGGCTCAACCATCTGTTGACTCAAAGTGTTCACTGCAAAACATATATCTGGTCGGGTGTTCACTAAGAACATCAAAGCTCCTATGAGTTGACGATACTCAGTAGGATTGGCCAAGATAGGCCCAGCAGCGCTGCCACTCAGCTTCTTAAAGTTGAGTTCCATCGGTGTCGACACGGACTTACAGTCCACCATACCAAATCTTTCCAGAAGCTTCTGATATTCATGGAAAATCTACGTCTTTATGAGACCTCGGCGCCAATGGTACATCGGTCCTAGGTCCTTCATCTCGAACTCAGCAGCGAGCTCCCTCTTGCACTGATGAATGAGAGGGTCAGCACCTGTTAGGAAGAGGTCGTCCACATACAGCACCAGAATGAGAGGCTTCTCTCTATCAACCTTGAAGTAAAGGTTTGGATCAACATTACTAAGAGTGAAGCCTAGCTTCATCAGGTAGCTATCTATCCTCTCGTACCAAGCTTTGGGTACTTGCTTCAGCCCATAGAGGCCTTTCTTTAACCTGCAGACATGGGTGTCTTGATCCTGGACTTCGAACCCCAGAGGTTGCTCTACATACACCTCTTCCTTTATCGCACCATGCAGAAATGTGGTCTTCACATCCATCTGATGAAGACTCCATCCTTGCATAGCAGCAAGGGCTATGATAGATCGAATGGTGGTATATCGTGCCACAGGTGCAAATAAGTATCAGAGCAAAAGAAAACAAATCCAAAAGAGCCAACGCTGAGCATAAGAGGGAGATTAGGAGACTGCGTAGGCAGTAAATCGATCCCCTAAAGGATTGCGTAGTCCAGTTTAGGAGGGCAATTTTTCGTGGGAAAATCTCTCTCTGAGTGAGTCGACAGAGAGAGATTTCCGGATCAGAATTTGCTAGTGATAGAGGGAGCAGCGCAGAGTAGTCTTCAGGTGGGACGCAGTTTTTGCTGGGAAGCAAAAGTGTCAGAAATCGAAGGAAAAATAACACAGATAAGTATGGAAAATCTAGATGTCTCTGAATTATCTTCTAGATTGGAAGAAGACTTCGCATGCTTGTCAAGTTCAACTCTTCAGGTGTTTGGTGCATTGATAGCGGGGCTTCAGCTCACATGACTGGAGTACGAGAATATTTCTCGAGCTATCAGGAAGAGCAGATGGACTTCCAGATCACTATGGGAAATAGAACAAAATGCACTCCAGCAAGGAGAGGTACCATAATGTTTCAGACGGAGGTAGGAACCAGCATTAGAGCCACTAATGTGCTACATGTGCCTAGGTTAGGAATGAATCTGATTTCAATGTCCCAGCTATAGGACAAAGGATGCGATGTATACTTCATTGGGAAGAAGGTATACGTCAAAAATCCAAGCTGGAAGAAGATGAGACAAATTGGAGCTCGAAGCAATAGACTATACAGATTTCAACTCGAGTCTCCAATGGCACTGATAGGCAGTAATCTTGAAGGCGAAAAAGCTCTGAGTGAACTATGGCACAGGCGAATGGGACACTTGCACCATGGAGCACTAAGGATGCTCAGAGAGACTGTCACTGGAGTTCCAGTCCTCAGTATTGAGCATGATGGTGTATGTAGAGGATGCATTCTAGGGAAGTATGCTAAGGCAACTTTTCCCGGAAGTGACAACCGAACAGAAGGCATATTACATGTGTGGCCCAATGTCCACTAGAGCTCTTAGTGGTAGCGAATACTTTGTCACCTTCATTGATGATTACTCCAGAAAAACCTGGATTTACTTCTTAAATACCAAGGATGAGGTCTTTGATCGGTTCAGAGAGTTTAAAGCTCTCGTGGAGAACATGATAGGGAAGAAGATAAAGGTATTGCGCTCATATAATAGTGGAGAATATACGAATAGAGACTTCACAGACTTCTGCGCAGAGGAGGGCATCAAAAGGGAGTGGACAGCTCCATACAATCCACAACAGAATGGAGTAGTAGAGCGGTAGAACTATTGTTCGGGCAACAAAGACTATGTTATATGACCAAGACTTACCTAGATTCTTATGGGTAGAGGCATGTAACACAACGGTGTATATTCAAAATAGAACCCCTCACAGAGCATTGGGGAAGAATGTGAAAATTTCTGAATCTTGACAAACAAAAATCCTACTGCAATTATCTGATTTGTATTACCTACTTGTTTTTCTTCATTTAACAAGTTATTTACAAAATTATTCAGTAAATTCCAATACAAATACACTGCAGCCTACACCAATATATAGATCAAGAATTGAAAAATAAGTGAAGATAATCACACTAAGGACACACTTATTTTTGGACTAACGTCCCCAGAAAAACCCAATGTGGGAAAACCGGTGCAACAAATATGAGGGTTTTATTAATAAGCAAATTTCTGAATACAATCTAGGGTGCCAAATCTGGCTCACCCAACAAAGAAAATCCTGGCAGAAGTACCTCTATTCGGAGACAGATATATTGGTTGATCCAACAGCTGAATGAAGAAACCCCATAGGTCACTGCGTTGTCCCTAGTGCTACGCAGCGATGGCTGCAACAAGCTCTATGCTGAGACTGTCACCTCCTCCAGGAGCTGTGTCACCCTCCTCGTGAGCCTTCCCGACTCATAAATCGATTTGCTGAATTTTTGCCCGATCTGCCCCACAGAAACTCTAGCACTGCCTCTTCAGTGACTGCGTCACCCTTCTGGCACTGCGTCACCCTCTTTGGTGTTGCGTTGTCTCTCCTGGTGCTGCTCTGCCTCTCTGCAATTTTATTTTCGGCCTTGGACTAAAGTCCCACTGCCGAACTGCCCCTCTTTGCACTGTAAGCTCACTCTGAAATTCTCAACAAACCACGCCCCATAATTTCGACTTTGCTCAAGTGCTGCTCTCCATGTGTGTGTTCTCCAACTGATCCTCAAGCCTTCCTTTATACTTTTCCTGTTGAGAAATCAATGGTCGTGATCTAATCCTTAATCAACGGCTAAGATTAAAACAAACTTGATCCTTGTCACTTACAAGCTTCTCACCCACATGTTCACTTTAATTATTTTAATTCCGTAAGTTTTAACTTAGGCTCCATTAAAAATAATTAATTATTTGAACAACGTTCACTTCGGGTGGAATTTCTGCAAACCATTTCTGGGTCTTGGAGATCTCATGTGTTCTAGCCTCTCCACAAAATTTCGGAGCTAGAGCACATACGATGCTACCCAAAAATCAACACTCCCTCTTAGAGAGGAATGTGCTCAAGCAATACTTCTCACTAGAAGCATTACCTTGATCCACGACATCGGTCCTCTGTGCTGCTGATGCTCGGCTCACTGCCCCTCATCCATTGTGCTGCTGCAATTTGTACTGCTGCCCATGACTCTGCCACTGCCACTGCTGCATCTATACTGCAAATCCCTCTCAAAATGCTGCATCATGCTGCCCATAACACTTTCACTGCTAACTGTTGCACTGCAACTTAGTTGCTAAGAGTTAAGCAACTGAATGACATCCCAAATACTAACATATTGGTCAGTCTGGATGCATCTCGATGCTAAAGCTTCCTCTGCTGCTAATCTGTGCTGACCCTCTGATGCCACTGCACTGTTGCTTCTTTGTACTGCGTAAGCACTGCTCTGCATTGTGCTGTTGCTGCTTCTGCTCTGCGCTGCTTCAGACTTCGGCACTTTAGCTCTGCCATTGTCGCTCCATCATCCCTTGCACCAACTGACACCTGTCATTCTGCTACTGTCATTAAGGTCTCTCGTAGCCGTATGTGATCCAAGAGTTTGGGCACCTCAAGGATCTTGCCTCTTGCTGAAGCTGATCTACAACTCCATATCGCCCCACTTCTTAGGTGCATGAGCACTCACGACGCATCCATCATCATCATCCTGATCAGCCTGAGTCGGAGCAGCCTTCGAGTCCGATTCTTCCTTTCCCTTCTTCTTCAGAGGACACTGCATGGTGAAATGTCTCATTTCCCCACATCTGAAGCATCTGATCTTCGAGAGGTCCTTCTTCTTCCTTCTCTGTTGCCCTGCTGTCCCTTAGATGCGAGAGCCGCATCTTCCTCTTCCTCCATCTTGACTTTGATCCCTTTGCTGCTGCTTCCTGCCTTGGTCCCTCGTCTGATCTCTTCTTATCGAAGAGCTACCCACGTCTCTTCCCAGCTTGGAAGAGCGGCCCTGCCCAAAATATCTTGGGCAAAAGTCTCCCAGTCTTCAGTGATTGCATTCAGGGCAGTCCTGACCATAAGTCCACCATCTGGTCTAGCCCCTACGGAAGCTAGTTGATCTTAGATCCCTTGCAATCTGATGAGGAAGGGATCGATCTCTTCTCCCTTCTGTATCTGAAACAATCTCAGCTAGTTCTCAAGTAACATCTTTCGCTGGACAGAAGATCCCTGGTACATAGTGGTCAAGGTCTCCCACATTTCCCTTGTTGTGTTCTTCTCAGCAATATGTGGGATCACATGATCCTTGACTCCGTCCATGATCATGCGTTTTGCTTTTGCTTGAGCCTCCTCGTACTTCTTGAGAGGATCAACATCAACCGGAACAACAATCGTGTTGAAGGCATGATCCTTGATGTGATGTTCATCCAAAACTGCCAGGATCCTGGCCTTCTAGATGACAAAGTTGGATGCTCCATCCAACCTGTCTTGATCCCTCAGTCCATTCACGGCCATCTCTGCTCAACTAAGTGTCGAACAAGCTTCTTTCTCCCTCTTTTGCTGCTGCCCCAACAAAACTCGGATTTGGATTTTTTTGGCGCTAGAAACCCTCTAAGGAACAAGCTTCCTCTGAATTTCGATTCCCTTGATGGAAATCCTTCTGCCAACAGATGCCGAAACACTCTTCTCTGATCTTGCTTTGCTGCTGCTCAGCACTGGATCTAGACTTCTTGGCAAGAAATCTTCTGAGGATCTGCTTCCCTCTACTTTGCTTTTGCCCCACTAGACACTGTTTTGCACCAACAGAATCAACGCCGCACCAACAATTCTAGAAAGAAACTGAACTGCACCTCCAGCCATGACAATCCGGAATATTGAGACTCACATCCTTTGTGCTGACCCATCAAGCACTGCGCTGCCTTCTGCAGCTACAACGTCACCCTAGTAGGTTGACGCAGGCTCTGTGTGAGCCTTCCTAGGTAACTACGTCACCCTTCCTATGATTCTCCGACCTAGGACTGCGCTGTCTCTCGGGAAAACTGTTTTCCTGCTGTAGATTTTTCTTCTGTCCTTTCACTGATGGCTTCAGTCCTTCTTGATTTGCAATCGCTCTGATACCATGTGAAAATTTCTGAATCTTGACAAACAAAAATCCTACTGTAATTATCTGATTTGTATTACCTACTTATTTTTCTTCATTTAAGAAGTTATTTACAAAATTATTCAGTAAATTCCAATACAAATACACTGCAGCCCACACCAATATACATATCAAGAACTAAAAAATAAGTGAAGACAATAACACAAAGGACACTTATTTTTGGACTAACGTTCCCGGAAAAACCCAATGCCGGAAAATCGGTGCGACAGATATGAGGGTTTTATTATTAAGCAAATTTCTGAATACAATCTAGGGTGTCAAATCCGGCTCACCCAATAGAGAAAATCCCGGCATAAGTACCTCTATCCGGAGACAGATATATTGGTTGATCCAACAACTGAATGAAGAAACCCCACAGGTGACTGTGTTGTCCCCAGTGCTGTGCAGCGATGGGTGCATCAAGCTCTGCGCCGAGACTGCGTCACCTCCTCTAGGAGTTGCGCCACATCCTCCAGGAGTTGCGTCACCTCCTCCAGGAGCTGCGTCACCCTCCTCATTAGCCTTCCCGACTCAGAAATTGATTTGTTGAATTTTTGCTCGATCTGCCCCACAGAAACCCTAGTGCTGCCTCTTCAGTGACTGCGTCACCCTTCTGGGTTTGTGTCACCATCTCTGGTGCTGTGCTGTCTCTCCTAGTGCTGCTCTGCCTCTCTGCAATTGTATTCTCGGCCTTGGACTGAAGTCCCACTGCCGAACTGCCTCTCTCTGCACTGCAAGCTCACTCTGAAATTCTTAGCAAACCATGCCCCATAATTTCGACTTTGCTCAAGTGTTGCTCTCCATGTGTGTGTTTTCCAACTAACCCTCAAGCCTTCCTTTATACTTTTCCTGTTGAGAAATCAACGACCGTGATCTAATCCTTAATCAATGACTAACATTAAAAGAGACTTGATCCTCGTCACTTAGAAGCTTCTCACCCACATGTTTTGGAGCTAGAGCACATACGATGCTACCAAAAAAATCAACAAAGAAAACTCATGAAAGAGTCTTCATAGGGAGAAAGCCGGAGGTGAGTCACCTCAGTATATTCAAAAATTTGGCATACTGTCACTTTCCAGATGAGAAGCGTAGCAAACTGGATCAAACTGCAAAAAGGGTTATCTCGTAGGATATAGCGAGACTTCAAAAGCATACAAAATCTACATTCCTAGCAATAGGAAAATTGTAGTAAGGTGAGATGCAAAGTTCATGGAAGATGGAGCTTTCAGGAAATCTCGTGAGATGCCAGCAGAAGATCAGTCAACAGATGTTCCTTTAGTCCAACAGCGGCATGGGCAGTAGGGAGGACAGGTAGGAGGACAGACACCAGGATCGAGTACAATGACCAGTACCAGCATTTCCTCAGGAGGAGAATATTCTGGCAGTTCTCAGCAGATGGAACAACAGGAACAAGAGGAGGAATTGAGAGAGCCTCCTACCCCAGTGGTAGAACCAGTAGGGAGGTACGACAGATATTGAGGGACGCAAAGGAGTTCATTGGAACTCCCAGAATTGATAAAAGGCAGCGTAGACAACTTGACAGATACCAAGCTTTGGTAGCTCAGGTAGAAGAACCTTCCAGTTTTCAGGAGCCGTACAAGACCAAGTATGGGTGGATGCCATGGTAGAAGAGTACAGTTCTATCATGACGAATGATGTCTGGGAAGTTGTACCTAGTCTTGAGGACAGATCCGTTGTAGGATCAAGATGGATCTACAAGATCAAGTACGCTGCAGATGGTAGCATGGAGAAGTACAAGGCCAGGTTCGTGGCAAAGGGGTATGCGCAGAAGGAAGGAATTGACTATGAGGAGACCTTCGCCCCTTTAGCCAGATATACCTCCATAAGATCTGTCATACCCCTAGTATAGCAGATGTGATGGGAGATTCACCAAATGGATGTCAAGACAACATTCTTGAACGGGGTGATAGATTTGGAGGTGTACATAGAACAACCTGAAGGCTTCGAGACCCATGACAAGAGAACTCATGTATGCAGATTGAAGAAAGCCCAGTATGGGCTCAAGCAGGCAACCAAAGCTTGGTATGGTCAGATTGATAGCTACTTGCAGCAGTTGGGATTCGTCAAGAGTGATGCAGATCCCAATCTCTATTATCTGATGGTGGAGAATGAGCGATTAATTCTGGTATTATATGTCGATGATTTGTTTCTTACAAGATCATCTAGGGTTATAAAGGACTACAAGAAGAATCTTGAAGCAGAATTCGACATGAAGTATATGGGGTTGATGCATTATTTTCTAGGGCTGGAAGTTTGGCAGAAAAATGGAGAGATCTTCCTTGGGCAAAGAAGATATGCTACATAAATTATGAAGAGATTCAGGATGCAGGATTGCCGACCCATGGCGACACCTATGATCACCAACTGGAAGAAATAGATGCATCAGGGGACGAGGAAGTAGACCCCACCTTGTACTGACAACTCAGTGGGTCACTCATGTATCTGGTCAACACTAGGCTAGACATTTGTATTGCTGTCAACACCCTTAGTCAGTTCATGGTGGAACCGAAAAGGGTACATTGGGCAGCAGCTAGGCACATTCTCAGATATGTGTGTGGAACAATCGGATATGGGTTGAAATACACCTGAGGAGATGATTTCAGATTGAGTGGGTTCATAGATGCAGATTGGGCAGGAAGTTCAATAGACCGAAAAAGTACCTCAGGGTATTGTTTCCGTGTTGGATCAGGAATGATCTCTTGGTGCAGCAGGAAGCAAGTTGGTAACTTGGAGCTCAGTGGAAGCAGAATATATGGCAACCAACACAGCAACGTGCGAAGCCATATGGCTTAGAAAGATGCTTGTGAGTTTGTTCAGGAAGAGTATAGAAGCGACCTATGTTTACTGTGATAATCAGAGTTGTATCAAACTCTTTGAGAATCCAGTATTTCGTGATCGGTTGAAACACACAGATATCATGTCACTTTATCAGAGACTGTGTTCAACGTGGGGCAGTACAACTGCAGTATGTCCCCACAAGAGATCAGGTAGCAGATGTACTCACAAACGCTGTAGGAAGAGCTAATTTCATTCAATTCAGGGAGCAGATGGGTATGGTTGAGAACCCGTTTCAATATCAGAATAAGATGGGTCCTAAGAAGGAGTGTTGATTTCTGGTAGCATCTGATGTGCTCTAAGTATCAAATTTTCCAGGAAGGCTTAGACACATGTATTCCAAAGAACCCAGAAAGTGTTTTGGGAGATTCCACCCGGATCGTGTTTTGTTAAAATAATTAATTATTTTTAATGGGACCCTAAGTTTAAACTTAGGAAATTAAAATACTTAAAGGGCATTAATAAAACAGGGTGTGAATCTTCTAAAAAAAGACAGAGATCAAGTTAAGTTAATCTTAGATGTTGATTAGCTATTTAATCTCGACCGTTGAAGTCTCAACGAGAAGATTATAAGGACTTGATGGGCATTTGGAAAAACACATACCAGGCAGATACTCAGTTACCCAAGAAGATCGATTTTCTCACTGGCTGAAGTTCGGCAAGAGAAAATCGAATCAGAGGGAGAGTTGCAGGTTGGAGAGAGAGGGCATCAACAAGAGCTGAGAGTGTAGGATTAGACCAGAGGAAGTAGCGCAGAGGAGGGACAATGCAGAGGCCGTGCCGCAGTGGCAAGGATAACGCAAAGGCTGTGACGCAGTGGCAAGGACAATGCAAAGGCTATGATGCTGGGACTGCGCAGAGCCTGACGTAGTGAATACTCAAAGAAGCTATAGGGCCTCTCCAGGGTCAGAATTTCACTGTGGAGCGAGTGAGAAAATTGTTTGTAAATTTCTCATAGATATTCCTCTTCTATTCCGCTGGTCATATTTTGTACAAGAGATTTTTTTGAAGAATAATAAAGAAACCCTCATCTGCTGCACCGATTTCCTACATTGGGTTTTTCTGGGGACGATTGTCCAAAAATAATTGTGTGATTGTGATTGTACTTGTGCTAATATTTTTCCTCGTATTTAATTGTGAAGACTATAGTGTATTTCATTTCGATATTTACTGTAGTACACAATAAATAATTTGTTCAGGTAAATTACAAATAGAAGAAATCTAATTAGTTGCTACAGTAGATTCCAGGTAGCGGAATTTTCGCATTCCATTGAGAGCATTTGGTGAAAAGTTTTGGCTTGGTTAAACTTTGTCAATAGTATAGGAAAAGTTCCCAGGGGTTTTTTGTTGAAAATTGACGTAGCTCAGGGAGAAATTTCCCCATAGGGAAACCCTCCTTGCCCCAAAGAAAGAATAAACTATTTAATGTGGCAAATAATCTTGGGAAGTAGAAAATTATTTTTATATTATTAAAAGGGAATTTGAATTTGCATTTCCCTTCAATGCAAATCGACTCCATATCACTCATGTTGGTCTAGCTCTAATGGATGCGACCACTCACATTGAAACAACTATATAAACTCGTCAATATTCCTCCATTCGACATTCAGATCTCTGAGGTTTGTTTTATTATATAGTAGTTGCTCTTGTGGTTTGTTGGATTCATAACTCACATTACATGTGATTCATTTTATCCTTGGCTCGCATAACATTCTATGGCACGTGTTACAAACGGCTCTCACCACACTCTACTCTGTGTGACTCGCATTCAATGACATAGTCTTGCTTATTCATCTTTGAGGCTTGTTGCATATCACAGTGGTTCGATGGCACATTGACTTGGTGATTTGCATATGTTTATGTGGTTCGAATCAGGGTTGCGAGGGAGCGGCCTCCCTTATACTTCCATCGAACTTGCTCCCGAAGTGCGCTCCGCTTAGGGAGCGACATCGGGAGCGCGCTCTTGAAATTCTCTTTGCTACTCGGTTTTTTGGGAGCGAACAAGGGAGTAGTCGAGGAGCGTTTGCTCTCGGAGTGATCGCTCCCCAACTAATCCCGCCTAAAAAAATCGCTCCCCATGGACAAAAACGTGTGGATGCGCGGGGGTTTTTGGAGGGAGGGGAGGGGCAAAAGAAATAAAAGGCCCTCCTCCCCTCTCCTCCCACAATTCACCATTTGCATAAGAGAGAGCAAGGAGAGGGCTTTTAGAATTGGAGCTTGTGTTGAGGAGAAAGATTGAGAGGGCTGCTTGGGAGCTTGCAAGTGAGATTGGAGCTTGGGATTGAAGGCCAACGAGGTAGGATCTAAACTCTAATCTAGCATTTGTGTTTTTTATATGTTCATTATTAAATGAAAATGTTCTCTTTTCTCTTTCAAGTTTCTCATTCCCATTCCTCCATTTTATTGCAGGAAAGAAACTATGGCTCCACCAAAGTTCAAAGAACCAAAACTTCAAACATCATGGCTATATGGCTTGGCATTCTCTTGATTTTGTTTCCTTTTTATGTTATTATGGTGTTGGAGAGTAGGAGGGTCGATGAAGAGGATGAAGAAGTGGGTAGTGGTGGATTTGAAAACTCTGGAGAGGAGGAGTACCTTGGTGAGGAGGAGGAGGCGAGTGGAGATGATGAGGGCACAAAAACCAAATAAGACCAAACCCCGTTGTGGAAATATGTTTCTAGGCCTGAAGGAGGGAAAGGGGGTGGAAACACTAAATTTACATGCATCCATTGCAAAAACACTTACACAGGTTCATACACCCATGCTAGAAAGCATCTCTGTGGGAAAATGCCATGGGATGTGTTGTCGCTCGAATTGTACAGGCACCGCGACAACCGCTCAGGGCGGGGGCTATCACTTTGATCCCTGCCCACTCCATTCTAGCTGTCTTCCAACAACAGGCTATGGGGGGTAGTCCCTATGGAATAAGGTGAAGGAAAACAAGTTGGGAACCAACTTGTTTGGGACACACGGATGAGTGGCCTAGCTACTCGGCTAAATTTAACAAGATTTATGATTAGATTAGATTTTAAATATGAGACCAGTGCCTTATGGAGTCACAATTCTTGCTTAATGAAATTAACGCCAAGTAACCGAATGGACACCTGCTGCTTAGATGATTGACTAACATATATTATGTGCAAATCCTAGAATCTATGTGTGATGCAATGATCTTGGTTATTTTTAGTTATATGCCTAGTCTAAGTATAGCCTCTCCCTTAACTATTTTGAGAAACAATCTTCAGAGTAGGTTGTGGGATGGAAGCCAACGGGAAGCAGACAAAGGCCTGATTAACGATACCTCCCCCTTGTTCCAACCACCTAGTGCCTCCGACACTGCAAAGATTGTGGCTCTGACGACTGCAAGGTCTCTGTGTTAACCACTAAGAAAAGCTGCATCCCTCAAGCTAATTTGAAAGGGCTACCTTAGAAAGTCTATCAACCTAGATTGTGCTAGGAGGTTAATTTCTTAATGCCAACTAGATCCTAAGATGCTTATGCAATGATGTTGGGTTGAGTGAAGACTTATTGAGTTAAGATTGTATATGTTTATCACATTGTATATGTTATTTAAGTATGTAGTGTGAATTATCTGTTGGATGGTGTTGTCATTGATGTCAACCCATGGAGCTGACTGGGTTTGACTTTGACCAAAAACACCAGTCACTGATATCAAATGGTTAATGAATGCTTCTTAGTAATTGTCAAATTACATCAAGATGGCAGTTATACTGTTGGATGGTTGAAAACCCAAGTCCTAGGGTTTGGGTTCCCTGGACTGAGGATGTACCTTGCCTTGTCAAGGGTTTTGGTGGGTCAAATCTTTGAGTTTGGGTCATAGATCTATGCCATTAGATTCTTCTCATCAAGATGTTTCCGTTGATATATGGGATGCCCCGTGGTTTCTTCTGGTTTGAGAGAAAAATGAGTTTAAAGTTGAAGGCCCAATTTTGTGGGCTAAAACTGTAGGGGGTAGAGACATGACACCTTATTCACCAACGGTTGTCAATATATGACAGGGATTCTCACCGTAATCTCACCACGTATAAGTTGAATAATTTCAAGAATCAAAGACAATAAATCAATCATTGACTTACTGCACTTGTTAGCACTCCGTAAATTTCTCCAAGTTGAGAGGAGAAATCCCAAGAGGTAACCACAAACCTCTTTGGGTTAGAAACTGGTCATTTCATTTCTAATTGGAGGGGGCTTCCTCACTAGAAATTGTCTGAAGAGATTTAACTTTGAAAAGCTCAAGGACTAAAAAGACCAGATCTAGGAAGAAACTAAGGATTGATGACAATTGTTGGGAGATTTAAGGAAAGGCTACTGATGAATGAAACCATTAACACATCTCAAATTCTCAAACGTAAAAATTTGTGCATAAATGAGTCACTTGTAGTTATAGAGGCAAGGTAGGTATGTGTTTTAAGTCGACGTTGTTTGTAGTATAGTGAAGAAAATAAATAGCCACATAACAATATTCGATCAAATGCAACATAGCAGAAATTTGAATTTTGTCACATATGTTATGACCAAATATTTAGAACTAGATTAAAGGTACGAGATTGAATTCCATTAAGTATGAAAATCCACAGTCAATCAGAGCACTTAGAATTTGAATTCTGGAAACTGTTTCAAAAATACTTTTAGAATGAGACAATAGTAACTCTAGAACAAGACAACAATAAGACATTTAATTGAATAATTACACGGGAGAAACACAATCACTTGAAAGGGACATACCACATGAATCTTTGCAACTAGTGACAAAACTTTGCACTTAAACCTTTATTTAGAAAATAGGAGTTCAAACACACAAAGCCTGTCTTGATTACCAACCCTTTCTTCATGGTTCGAGTGGCCTTAAATACATTGTTGAACACAATAGGTCCATATGGCTAGATATATTGCATGTCTCATCCACTAAGTGGATCGAATCCAACTACACTTAGTAACATGATGTTTTTTTGGACAAAAACTAAACAAAAATTAAAACAAAGCTAACATAAAAATTGCAATTTTATCCTCGAAATAAAACAATAACTTTATCATATCTGCTACTATTCATTTATCTTCAACTTTATCCATGTCCTCAAACGTTAATACAACACAGTTCAAACCAAAGACAAAAGTAGAAACAACAAGTATTTGAGTTGCGTAGAAATTTTTTAAATTTGTGGTTGCACCGTGTCTTCCTGCCTCAAACCAAACCAAAAGCGACAACCAATCATTTGAGGCTCTGTGATATGCCAACAACATCCAAACTGCAAAAATATCCATACTACCTCCACATTTACCAACTGAATTCCAAAAACTTCAGAATTCTGCCACCAAAACTGCGAAATTAGGCCTCGAAGAGACACTTGTAGCTCCCAAAATATAACACCTGTGTAAAATCTGAAATAGGTTTTTGTTCTTTGGCCCATGCTCTACAAAAACCTCTTTCAGTTCCTTCAAACTCTTCCCCAGCGTCTCAGAAAATACTCTGCAAAACAATGACTAAAACATGAAATTTACACATCGCAGAAAATGTGCTTTAAAGATGCATTCGAAACTCCTGATCTGTGACACCTATGTAAAAAATGGAAGAGGTTATTGTTATTTGGCCCATCCTTGAGAAAAACCTCTTTTAGTTTTCCAGAATTCGCTTCATGTGGTCGGAATCATTGTTTCAAAATGATGTCTAAATAAGAGTATTTTGTGTAGCACTATGCAGCGAGCAGGCTGGGTAGCACTCCATGTTCTGTATGGTTGCACACCTCCTCTGAAAAAATGGATCAAATGGGTAGGTTTGAAATGACTGTGTGATGTTAAAGAACTCTTTAAGTAGGTTCTCCAACTCTTGCAAACCTCCTAAATGGTTGATACTCACTCGCGCAACGGTTGCACAACCACTGTGCAACGAACAGTCTAAGCAGCACTGTGATGCTTTGACCTGATGTGTTGGAGCGATCCACTTGACTTGGCATGTGTATCACAAAATAAGTAATGATTAAGTATAAGGGGTATGATATCCTTTTGCTATGGGAGTTTTATATATGGGAATGGGGTATTATGCATGAGGGTTATATGATATGAGTATGGGAAATGGTAATGTTAATATAGGGGATTGTTTTAGAATGAAAATGGGGGGGAATAAAATGAATGTAATATGATGCTAGCTTAATGGTATAGGGGAAGGGTATAGGATATAAATTTATATGACGGGGGATGAATGGAAGGTAAATGGGGAAATGGGTAAAAAGGGAGTAGAAATGGATAAGCATAGGGTAAATAAGAATGAGGGATAAAACTGTAGAATATTTCAAATGACCATACCTTGTAACCATCAGAACTCCGATTGCAATGAGCTCAATTTAGACAATTCTGATAGACAAATGACTAAAACCCCCTTTGACTTGACTGGACAAAAAGATGTGCGACCATGACTCCCATAACTTGACACTCTTTCATGTTGTGGGTGAACCCTTTTTGACAGGAATTTCACCATGTTGCACAATGACCTTTGAGGCTATGACAACAGTAGTGGTCATAGGCTCAGTTTATTCAAAAACCGAAAATTAAAGGACATGGAAAATACATTTGACGATGAAAATTAATGACCCTAACATTGGCTCCAATGGTGATGGCAGCCTCCTAGCGAGGTGCCAAGATCAAAAGCCGCAGACTAGTAGCCTATCCATTGGGCAATGGTGTCAACATAAAAACTGAGACTGACTGACTGACTGGCTAACATTTATTCAAAAACACTGTACAAACCAAACTTAAGCTTCAAAGAAAATTTGACAGCATATCACCAGAGTCTTAGGGCCTTCTCCTCGGGCTTCAAACTCCAATGAGAGCTGTCCACACCTGCGGGAAGTATATACACTAGGTAATCTCTTCTCTCCAATGTAACCAATCAAGCAAATGGCTACTTGACTGAATGCTGCTCACAGTTCCCTTGAGCAGATAGAAGAAAAAAGAGTGGCAACTCAAAATTTAATTGATGTTGAGAACCAAAATCCAGAATAACACAACTTTCCATAGATCCTGTAACAAACTGGCCATGGGAAGATAAACCTCTTCTTTCAATGATTCTAAGAGGTCAGCAAAAGGATCTTCAAAAAGATAACTGGTTACCTTTACTTGAGCACTCTGTTCATCAATTTTGCCATTTTCAATAGAAGGAACCACAACAATAATATCTACATTGACAGGATCCAGAACAACCTGCTCTTCTTCAACATAATCTTCTCTTTCTGAACCTTCCTGAATGAAGTTCTCTTTTGCAAAGGGATCTGGAACAACCCCTTCCTCTTCACTGCTCTCCTCTTCTTTATCAGGTTCAGACTGCTGAATATATGGGTCAGGTTCATGAAGGCAAACTTGCTGCATCACTTTATCATCCTCTGGCCGATCAGTTTCTGCTTCAACTTCAGCTGCAGAAATTGTTGCGTGCTGGAAACCTACCTGAATATCATGGTAAGAAACTTCTTCTACTTTATTTCCTCCTAAGGAAAAGACAACTCAAGCAAAGCTTCTTCAACTTCATCAATCATTATATCCTGATCATAGATGTCAATTCTCATGCGCTGAAATAGATCATCTAATTTTCCACAAAATCTTTCTATCAACACTATAGAAGGATAAGTTTGTTTAAAATTTGTGCAAAATTCTGATTAGAAATCTGTCAGAGAACAAATACTCCTAGCTGGCAAACCTTCATACCATGATCTGGCTTCATCCTCTAAGGTTTCAATAAACATTTTCATTAATGAATCCTCATGAAAATTAACTTCAAGTCTACGTACATGCATGTGGAATTTAATTAAATGCAGAGCAACATTTTCTCCCTTTTGATCTCTGAACATGGGGAGATAGGTTGACTAATCAAGACGATGCATTGGATTTGGAAAGGCAGGAATATGAGATCTGTCCATAGGAGCATACCTGACATTTGTTTTGGGACCCATATTGAAAACAATCACCAATAATTCTGAAAACCACTGACTTTTAACCAATGAAGTCATTGTGAGCGTTTGATCTTCTGGATCCTTTGAATTTCAGAGTTGCCAGGTGAATGGTTCAGCCTTCTGATGTCCAACTGCTGTTCACCATCAACAACTAGATCTAAACTATGATGATCTTTCCCGGGGAAGATGAAACCGTTTGATCCCCGACCACGGCGCCACTATGTTAGTACTCTGTAAATTTCGCTAGGTTGAACGGAAAAATCCCAGAGGTAACGACAAACCTCTTTGGGTTAGAAATTGGTCCTTTCTAACTGAAGGGGGCTCCCTCACTAGAAATTGTCTAAAGAGATTTAACTTTGAAAAGCTAAAGGACTTCAAATACCAGATCTGGGAAAAAACTAAGGATTGATGACAATTGTTGGGAGATTTAAGGAAAGGCTATTGATGAATGAAAAGTTTGAGAGGCCCTCTAGCCTATCCTGATCACGCAGTCCATGAGGAGCCATCTGCTCAGAATGTGTCGGAGCTCCTCCTCTCTATACTAGAGATCTGGATCTAGGGTCCTTTACGAACTGGGCACCCTCTGCTCCCTTTGACATTTGATTTCTCTCCTTGGAAATCTACCAAATCAACTATGATTCAACTTCTTCTTTGATCCTCTGATCAAACTGCAAGTTTCCTTTGGCAAGAAACTCTCTGAGAAGCTGATCTCTTCCCAATCTTTTTCACTTGTGCTAAGGCTAAAAATATGAAAACTTCAGACTTTTAACTCCACTAGCTCTTCTAAATTTCTGCAGTATTTTCTGGATTTGACAGATTCAGATCTGAATCACACTGGCTGGCTTCAGACCCAACCAGCGCTGTTTCTGAGCTACCTCTGCGCAGTAATTGCGTGGGCTTGCTAGGACACAGCTCTGGACAGCGTCACCCTTCCCTCTGCGTGAGTCTGCTCCTGAAAACTGCGCTGCCCCTTCAGATCTACCTCTCTGCTGCTTTTCTAGTTGCTTTCTGTAGCTAGATCCTTTAGATTCTTCAGCTGGTGACCCTTCTAGATTTGCAATTGCTCCGATACCATGTAGAAATTTATGAATCCTTATACTTATGCGGAAATTATTACTGTTAATCCGGTTAAGCTCCTCGTACTTATACAAGTTATCAACTGAATAAATTCAAGTTAACATCAAAGCAAAACACATAACAGATCTCTACCAATTCAGATCTAGAATGAGCACATGCACACATAGACAAAGTGACAGTTATTTCTGGATAAACTGTCCCCAGAAAAACCCAAAGTGGGAAAACCGGTCTTTAGCTACTGGAGGGTTCTATTATTAAGAATATTTCTGAATACATAAGTCTGGGTTCCAGATCTGGAAAACACTACAGAGAAAACTCTAGATCTACAGCTCCTGGCTGATCTAGGACCAAAAATATTGACTGATCCACACCCTCAAACGGGATTTACAGAACTCAGCCAGATCTAGGCCTAGAAACCCCAGCGTTGCTCCTGAAAGACATTGCGTCAGCCTTTGAAGCCCCTGACAGGCTCTGCGTCAGCCTTGGATGGCCTCCAAACCCTCAGCACTGCCTCTGGAAGGAACTGCGTTACCCCAGAATAGGTGACGCAGTCACTGCGCTGCCCCTAAGGGTCTCTGCGCAACCCCTGAAGGGTTTCTTGAAAATTGTGTTGTCCCCGCTGCTGCCTTTCTCTGTACTGTCCTTGAGCTGATCTCTTCTCCGCCTCTTGTGTATTTTAGACCCTGGGATCAGATCATCCCCTTGGTCTAAATTCCCCTCTCTGCAACTGAAACACTTGAGAATTCTTAGCAACCTCGCCCTAGAATCTTAGCTTAGCTTCAGTGCTCTGCTCCTGTGTGTCTTACAAATGACCCCAAGCCTTTTCTTTATACTTTTCTACCTTAACACCCTAATGAGATACAATATGACCCAAATATTCTACCTCCAATACTTCAAAGAAACATTTGGAGGTTTTTGCATATAATTGTTTCTCCTCCAATAGTTTGAGCACTCTGCCAACATGTTGAACATGATCCTTCCAAGACTTGCTGTAGATTAGTATATCATCAAAAAATACTAACACAAATTTTCTAAGGAAGGGTTTTAAAATGGAATTCATCAAACCTTGAAATGTAGAAGGTGGTGCATTGGTAAGGCCAAAAGGCATGACCAAAAATTCATAATGACCCTCATGAGTTCTAAATGTTGTTTCGGAATGTCTTTAGTCTTCATTCTAATTTGATGATTTCTTGAACGAATATCCAACTTAGTGAAGAATTGCTCCATGTAATTCATCCAATAATTCATCAATGACAAGAATGGGAAATTTGTCTTTAATAGTGAGCTTGTTGAGCTCCCTATAATCTAGACAAATGCGCCATGTCCATCCTTCTTGTGCACCAATACTACTGGAGCTGAAAAAGAACTTTGACTGGGTTGAATTATACGGGCCTCTAGCATTTTTGCAACCTAATGTTCAATTTCACTCTTTTGGGCATAGGATTATCTGTAAGGCGTGATGTTTGCGATACCCCTTAATTCAATTTTCTTTCCTTCCCAAAACATTTCAAGAAAAATTCTTGAAAATTAAAAGCTATCGCACACAAAGATTGTAACCATTGGACTCCTAATACAACATCAACACCACCCAATGGAATGGAAAGCATTGGACTATTCAATACATATTCCTCCATGGTTAGCTTGATATTATGGCACTTTCCAGAGCAATTTATAGTTCCTCCATTTGCAACCATCACTTGACACTCTGGTGCTGGGTACTACTCGAATCAATCAACACATTGCTTTTTGCTTCTTGATATGTCCTATCTTGAGAATTTGAGGAGTGGTAATTCCTGCTAATGCATTACAAGATATGGCCAGATTCATTTCTTCTTTCTCTAGGGTTGGTTCTTGGTGTATATCCTATTCTTTTGAAGTTTCTTGTTCCTTTTCTTCCTCCTCTTCAGAATCTATGTAAAATATTTACTTCTCGGCACACTTATGACCTTTAGTGTATTTTCTATCACAACTGTAGCAAAGCCCTTTTGCTCTTTTTTCTTCCATTTGTTTTGGAAGGCTAGGAGTAGCAACACTTCCATCTTTATAGTTGTGAGTGTTAGGTTTCCTTGTTGCCATAATTTTGCTTTCAATTTTTCTTGCCAACTCGAATTCCTTCTCTAATGAATCAATTTCTCAAAGGAGAACCTCACGTTGAATGTTATCCTTCAAAGTACCTATGAAGGCATCAATCCTATGCTCTTCTGGAATATCATGTACCCTAATATTCAATTTTTGGAAGTCCATTGAACCCTTTGAACCCTTATATTCACCATTGAACCCTTTTGTTTGAGATTTATCAATTGGCTAAAGAAGGTGTTGCTCTTTGTATCCTCATAATGTGCTATCATTTCCTCCGTAAAAATTGACCAAGTGACAAGTCGTTTACTCGAACAAAACCATCGATACCATACAAACTGATTGGTTCTAAATATAAAGTTGCAATGCGTACCTTTTGTGTGTGTTGCACATTATGGAGACCAAAATATTGCTTCATCTGTAGTATCCATGTTATTGGATCCTTGCCATCAAACTTCCTCGTATCGATCTTTGGAATGTGGCGGGTCTTATACCCAACATTGGAGTCTCTAACATCATAAAATATATTCTTTTTGTTCTCCTCGTGATTTTCATGGAATACCTTTTTGCCATTAGGAAGCCTTTCTTGTAGTAACTTTGTCAAACCTTTCTTTGAACTTTCCATGTCTGCTTTTAAACCATTCATGTTGCCTTTTATTTATGCTTTTAAGCCATCCATGTCCCCTTTTAAACCCTTCATGTTATCTTTTATTTCTTCTTTTAAGTCATCCATTTCATCTTTGGTTGCTCTTTGTGAGAGCAAAATTTGTTGCACTTGGTCCTGTAGCTTTGATATATCATGTTGCAATTCTTCCTCTTCATGTGTCATATTAGAGCTTTTTGAGGGCTTAATGGGTGTAGAATTCTTTTGTTTTGGAGGCATTTTAGAACCAAATATTGATATCTATGCTTTAGTATGCCCCTTGAATCACTTCAAAGTGCTTTTTCAAACAAGACTTATGCAAAATTAAAAAAAATACACACCTTTTTCTTGCTTTGTAGGAGTTTGATATTGAATTTGTTGTAGTTCTGTAATTTTGGATCTCCAAGGTCTGAAATTTTGTCCTGTGGTAGCCCTCTAAGTCCTCTTTCCAACCCCACAAGTCAAACCAAGATTGGATTCTTCATCAAAGGGTTAGCCCAATCTCCCACGATGACCTGATTATAGACTAGTTCAGTAGAGCGAACTTGTACGAAGTGCCACGTGTCACTGTTTCTACCTTCGACCCTGAAATTGCTACACGAAAAACTACAGTACGTGCACTTTCAACCACTTTTTACAAAATTCAGCCTAAAACAAAAGTTATGACGATTTTCCCAAGGTCACCTATTTGAGAAGAAATTATGGAGCATGCAAAAAAACCCTAACTTCTTTAGACCATATCTCCAAAACTTTTGCGAACCAAGATTTGAAATTTTTACAGGAAGGTCATCAAGATTTTGGCTCTTTGTGGTAAAAATTTCATCTTTTGAACCTTCGTAGAAAAAAATTTATAGCGAAAATGCTACGATAACCTATTTGCAACAACGAAACCCTAGAATCCAAAACTCTAATACCAAATGTTATGCAACTTGTTCACAAAATAGAAGAAAAGATAGATCAACGACTTAAAAATTATCCTCTTTGAGGGGGAAACCTCCTTTAATTACATAAATGAACAATACTTTGATGATTCAAATGACAAAACCTCCTTTATATATGTAGGAGTCTAATGGGTCACAATATAATCAGAGCCTACATAACAATAATAATTTAGGGGCACAACAATAACAATAGTGGTCTTCTATGAGACATATTAATAGCAATATGGGAACTACACGGGCACAACAATAACAATAAGGGGGCTACACTAACAATAACAATAAGGGGCTACACTAGTATTATAGGGACCTAACAAATTTTGTATTTTCAAGTGGCATCTTCATTGGAGAAATTTTGGTAAATTTGGGCAAGTTTTTTACAAGGCCTTGGGTCTACGGTTTGTTCTCTAAACCCTTACTTTATCACTGTTTTGCTTCAGTTGTCATATTTATTTTATAACAGTGAATTAAAAGCCCTAAAAACACATCTAAGTGGTCTAAACAACATAATAATTTCATGTTTAAATTTTGCTAGTGTTTTGGCTACTTGGGCATTGCATGTCTAGCTTAGATCTAGTCATTTTCTTGCTGGAATATCTCTTCATAATCACTAGATCAGATTTGATATAAATATGAAAAGACCATTCTAAAGGGCATAAATTTGATTGTTGTGGCTTCTAGTATGTTATCATTGTATCTAAGTGTCTTTGACATCGATTTTTTGGCATAGATCTCTAATTTCTAGTGGCTGATATCTCTGCATAAAAGGCATAATCAGATCTGATATTTTCTGAACATAACATTTTAAGAGGGCTAAAAGTTCACAAATTTACATTGGCAAAGTTGTTCTATCAATTGACAAGTCTTTAGGCTATTCATTGATCATTTTCAGTTTGATATGCTTGTTCATTCCTTGACTTGAAGTGACATACTTACTGCTCTCCTATACTTCATCACAAGTCGCTCTTTTATGATTAAATTGGCTCATGGTGGTTTATGTTGCTAAGTTCTAACAATGGCTTATTTTGTGTAAGATTTGAAAAATTTGTTAACTTGGTACTAAAATCACTCAAAACCTCTAAGCTTTAAATCATCTAATCATGTTAATAGTTTCAAGTACTTGAACATTAAAATCTAATTGGCATCTTTGTGTTTGGCATTTAATTGAGACGTTGTTAAGAAATCATTGGATAATTGCTCTAAGTTAAAGATCATAATCTTAAGAGGCTTTGATATCTTGGTTGTCTATCTTAAGCACTCGGCATCTTAAGTTTCATTGGTTATCATTCTAAGTGAATATCTCAATATTGGTCATTGGCATATCTTAAGTGGTCTTAAGTAATCATTGTTGAATTAGAATTATTTGAAGCATCTTGTGGATTGATCTATTGTTTAACATTAGCACTTGTATCATTAAGCACTTGTGTTGTTTTAAGATTGTATTTTAATTCATTATTAAGTACTTTTTCTATATGGTAATTAACATCAAGTACTTAAAGAACACAAACAATCGTAACTCAATACCCACTCACACATTTCATTGCATAAGCATCCTAGGCTTATCTTGCACTAATAATTTACCTCCAAGCATAAGCTTGGTTGATAGACTCATAGGACAACCCTTTCTCATCTAGCTTGAGGGATTCAACCCTTTTTAGCGGTTAACACAGTGACCTTGCAGTCGTCAAAGCCACAATCTCTGCGGTGCCAGAGACACTGGGTGGTTGGAACACAGGGGGAGGTATTGTTAATCAAGCCTCTGCTTGCTTCCTATTGGCTTCCATTCTATAACCTACTCTAAAGACTGATCTCAAAACAGTTAAGAGAGAGGTTTCATCTAGACTAGGCATATAATTTAAAAGTAAGCAAGATCCTTGCATCACACTTAGATCTCAGGACTCGCATTTCATATAGGTTAGTTAATCTTCTAAGCAACGATTGTCCATCTGATTCCTTTGTCTTGATTTGTAACATACAAGAATTTTGACTCCATAAGGCACTGGTCTCAATTTTGAATCTAATCTAATCCTTAACTCTTGCTAAATTAAAACAAGTAGCTAGGCCACTCAACTATGTCTCCCAGACAAGTTGGGAACCAACTTGTCTTCTATCATCTTATTTCCATAGGGACTACCCCCCATAGCCTGTTCTTGGGAGACAACTAGAACGGAGTGGGCGGGGATCAGAGTGACAACCCTCGCCTTGAGCCGTTGTCGCAGTGCTTGTACAATCTGAGTGACAACACGTCTGACATAAAAACTTTTGCGAAAGGCCAAACACAATGGAAGACACCGGAGTCGAAGGAGCACTGCCAAACCCTATACCACAACCTCAAAAAACTAAGGGGATAATTCTGAATGAGGCGAACCTGCTTCTCCGCTTTTTCATTACATAATGCCCTAATAGTTGTTGACTTGATCGACCCTCTGATGGAGTTGTCCATCTTAGGTGCTTTTGCTCGTGTACCCGTGTTGGGTAGACGGGTGAAACAACCACTTTTGCTTATGCTCCTGTTTATGGTGAATAAATTAGTTCAAGAAAAATATATTACAAGTTAATAAAGTAGTATATTATATATATGTTATAAATTAATATAATTTATATTTATAAAAAAAATTAAATTTATTAATATAATGTATAATATTAGCTATAAATATATGTCACACACACACACACACACACACACACATATATATATATATAGAGAGAGAGAGAGAGAGAGAGAATTCAAAATATCTATATGGACAAACCTAATGGCGAACCTTATTTGAACTTAATAGACAAACTCAAATTTGAATCGAACTTTATCGTTGTTGAGAACTCGAACTCAAACCCGAGCCATGTGACATTTCTCTATAATATGAGATTGGGTTGACTTTTTGACCACCTAAACCATTTTGCATTGGGAATCGTGAATTGCCTCGAGAAATGTTAAAGTTGTCACAAGGAACTGCTATGTTATGAGAGTTGTCATGAGTAATATTGCACCAAAGCCAAGGTCACTTACAAACTCTATGGACACTAACTGTGTGGAAGGATATAGGTGCACCTTGACATGGGCTCGAGCGGTCCATACACCAGTGATCGCCCCTACAAATGTAGGCTCCCATAAAACCATGAGTCCTCATGAGAAGTCCACCAAGGTTCTCCAATCAGATTAGGGACAAGATTTCCTGGGTGAAGCTTTAAAGGGACGAGACATGGTATGACCAAAACAAAATGGATTTGGACTCAAACTGACAAGACATAGGTCTAGGATATGTAATATAGGGCCTCACATGGTTTTTACATGGCTTTAACTTGTGACCTTTGGCTTACAATGGTGGTGAATGCTGCATTGAAGAAAATCTATGTACCCCCACTGATAGAGGGGTAACAGGAGATAACAAGCTACATGGAAAGGTAGGGTGTTCTGACCCGGATCACGAATTTTGCAGGAATCTCAGTTAGAGAGTCAAAGCTTGTCTCCCAGAATTTGATATAGAGCCCTTGCCCGGTTGAAGAACCATGGGCCCTTTTCAAAGGCTAGTTCTTTAATTTTGTTTGATCCAAGGGCAATCGCAAATTCAAAAAGTAGTGTTTCCTGATTAGGGAGTAGTTATAGCCACTTTTAAGCTCCCATTTTTCAGAGATTGATTTGAAATAGATCTGATCTAATACTAAAGTATAATTGATTATTTGCCAAAGTGAATTGATTGTTAACTCGATCGCTTAATGTGGAAGACTGAAGGAAAGCAAATGATTTAACAACTTAAACCAGAACTTAAGAATCATATTAAACATGAAATTACAACAGAGAACAGAGATAAGAGACAACAAACATTGATTACGGAGTTCGTCCCTGGTGGACTACGTCTCTGGGTTCGCTTTCAAGATGGGCTTCCGTTTTATTAAGGATTGATCCAAGGAAGTATTTACACAGAAAAACACCAGACTAAACGTGCTCGCAGGTACCTTTGGTCACTGTCAACAGAAAGCTCTCTCTCCTAGCTTTCCAACACTTGTCTTTGCACTCAATTCTGCCTCTGGACGACCAAGTTACACTGAAAACAAAACAGTCTCTCTCTTCCAGAATCTGAATTCAAGCCTCCAAAAACACTCTTTTTTTTCTTTCCATGGTGAAATGGCTAAGTTAAATAGGTTCAGGTTTTCGAACTCCTTTGGCCAAACATGGCAATTTAGTTGAGCATTGAATGTGATTAGGTGAGCAACTCCTCTCGGTGCAATAGCCTTGAAGCACCTAAGGATAAGATGCATGGTGGACAACTTTTTGAACATAGCGCATACAACTAAAAAACCCAAATTAGAACTTTAGGTTATAATTAACCCCTGATAGTCAGCTAACGGCGCAGAGAGTGGATGGTTTGGCATGTGACAGGTTGCGGTCTAACCGCGGACTGCCACCTGGTGGTCAAGTCCCCGACGGCTTCGCAACGACGTGCTGACTCCTCCATGTGACAACTCCCATCCTCCGGCGATTGCAGTCTGCTTAACATCCAAACTGCTGCGGTCCCGAAACTCTGTGGTAACAACTGTGCAGTTAGCCCGACTGTTCACACGCAGTGACAATTCCGACACGGTTACTGCTGCGGTTAGGACTATTTATATTATAGTTTGTATTACAAAGTTTTAATACATAGTCCAAAACCCTTTTTAACATGGTTTAATACATAGGCTTTGGTAATATTTGCGGCGCGCTAGGTTAGATCTTTAACTTAGGAGTTGGTGCTAGGACTTAGGTCTAGGACTTAGTCCATAGGTAGGACCACATCATTACCATTTCACCATTACATTCATGTTGCCACTTTTCACCTTAGCTTAGAATTAGGATTTGATACCACTTAAGTCTTCCACCATAGGTTTAGAACCAGGCCTTAATGACTTAGGATTACCACTTAGGCTTACATAAGATCACCACATCATTACCACATGTTGACACCACATGACATTTACAAATACCATGCACCAAATTCGAACCACATCTTAACCATGACGAAGTAACCCTCATCGGGCAAACTGAAGATGACTGGACCTCACTGTCGATCTGTACTGATGTAAGATCCTCCTGGATCAGAGATCCAATTCTTGATTGCGAGCTTCTTGATAAGATTAGGAGGGGGATCCGGCCTCAACCACCATACTAAAAATTCCTAGATTTAAAAGGCCTCTTCTCCACTTGGCTCCAAATGATGCCATAATTAACAAGGCATAGCTTGCTAAACATTTTTCCTAATATGTGACCAAATATCTCTGTGCATGTGCAGCTAAAACCTATTCTCATAGTGTTCATGACACTTCTTACTTTCCCACACTTTGTTCGCATTTTTCATTTTGGTCATTCATAGTTGTTTAGAAGTTGTTTGGAACTCTTTGAAAACCTTTTTTTATAGCGTTGTCTCCTAATGGCTATTCTGTGTACACGATATAACCTGTTTTCCTTGTAATTCCTATTTCACACTGTCTTCCTTGTGTTTCTCCTTGTAATTCCTATTTCACATTGTTAATACACTAAACCCAAAACCTATGTGGGATTTGTATTTTATATAATGTTGCATAGGCCTACTTTGACTGCCTTTCTAGTTTATTTCTGATGCGATTGCCAAATGAGCAGTTCAATATTTTCATTACATGTTTCAATTAGGATCTTAAATATTTTTGACTTGCATTGTGATTTTAGAAAACTAAAAAACAATATTTTTTTTTCTTTTAGAATATCTGAGTGCATAGTAGTTATGATTCTATTGTCAGTATATTTTTGAGGTATCATCTTACCCGTGATTTACTATTTTGTCTTTTATGACACTTTACTTTAGAAATCTTTGGCGAAATTTTAGCAATGGGGAACTAATTTTTTCTTCATACTTGTAGAAGTAGAGCAATTGTTAGAACCAGAGGAAAAGGCTATTTTGCAAAAAAATGAAGTTCCTGATTTCACCAAGTTGACTTCGGTTAGTCTAAGTTCTTCCCAAATTTTTTTATGATATGAATTACTGGGCTGATTTGTGCTTTATTTGTGCTTGATGTTATATTATATCCAAAATGGTGATGTTGTCATTTGTATGCTTGGGTGTTGATTGGTTGAGTTTGTTGATTATATATTTTCTAATTTTTTAGACAAAGAAGCAGACTGAGTAAAGAGAATCAAATTTTCATTTTTTCGTATTGGTGTGTAATGTTCCTTTTTCTAGAATTCCTTATGACATGGTGAGGATGGACTTTCAAAGTTGGGGGCAGATAGGTCATGGGTGCAGGTTGGTGTCATCGGCGGGCCCTATGGGGTTTTGGAGGGGTTTTGAGGAGTTCTTATGAGGTTCGATAGCAGTCGCTTGGTATATTCCACCATCCACACAATTTTCCTTTTGTTCCGTTGCATTTCGACAACTTTCAGAGAATTGAGTTATTAATGGGTCTAACTCAATTAATCACGCCTAAGGTAGCATTTCGGGAAGTTTTCTTGGTAGAAAACCTTAGTGTAATAACTCGTTGGAACCAGAACGAGAAGATCTACAGAATGGGATGGCTAGGAGTGATTTTCAGCGACCTGAGGAGGCATGGTGGCCAATTGACCATTTCCCCACATCAAAAAAGATATTTTAATTAAGGGAAACGTGCTAAATAATTAAAATAATAATAAAATAAGAGCTTCTAGAGGAGTCCATCAGATCTATAAAAAGAGGAGGAAGGGCCATTAGAGAACATCTTGGATTGTTGATATTTTCTATTGATGATGTTTGGAGAACCTAGTTCCCAACTTCTCTATCCCCAAGACGGAAACCCTCGGGTATGTTGTTGAGTGTTGGACGAAAACCCAACCCTCTTGAGGGAATTTCAGTAAGAAATCTCACGGTGCTTCATTGGATTTTTGGAGAGAGCAGTTTTGCAGCAGTCTTCTCACTGGGCGATCTACATCATTGCCAAAGTCGTTCATCAATTGGGTCAGAGATCCTTATCTCGGTTTTGCTCCACTTGCTTGGCAACCTCAGGTTCCACTGTTCCTTCATGTTGATGTACTCTTTTCAGTGGATTAATAAAATGGCTTAGTGATTTTATTGGCATCTATGAAATTGGCTTAGTGTATGAAATTGCTAGTTGTGTGTCCATTAACGATTATTTTGCTATTCAAGTTCATTTATGGTATCTACAGTCAAATTTTCCAATTGGGGATATTACAGTGGTATCAGAGCCATGATTTTGGCCAGTTGTCGGTCTAAATCAAGTAAGACTGAGAATAATATTTCAGGGCCAGAAACCCTAGCTAACTACAGTTTGCAGGTTGACCTCCCAGCCAAAGAAATGAGGATGTCTATTCTCCATTCCTTGTGATTAGAAGATCGAATTCATTATCCTTTTAAAAAGCTAGGAGTTATTAAATTTGTGGGGCAAAATTATCGTGCAATCATATCATTGGTCCTCCTAAAAGTATGTGAAGTAATAATATCTGCGTGGATCAACCTCAGATAGCGCGACTGTGATTGGAATCACGTTGGGAAGAAATGTGCATGGAACGGAAGAGACAACGTCTCTATCATCACATCTGGGTCGTGCAATTATTAACAACGTGAGAGCATTGCGTTGACCAAGATCAGGGCAGTGCATGGGAGTTCTAATGATGACCACTGCGAGGGATGTGGAGTCGAATTAAGCTGAGCCGCAACAAAAAAATATTTCCAATAGCCGAATAACAATTTTCCAAGGAAACTGAGTTGATTTCTCATTAGCTTCTGGATTCTGTCAGGTAATGCAAAGCTGTGGGTTGATCCGAAGTCCTGAATTACCAATGGTCTGTGCGCAAAGTTGATCAGTGCAGACATATGAAGAAGAAAGTCAACGTGGAGGTTTTTGGCAGAACTGCCTAGTCAACCGATCAAACAGCCACAGCTTGAGCGGATTATTCCCGTCGCCTTTCCAAGTCGAGGAGCTGCCATTTGACGTGGGATCATAATCAACTGAGTTCATGGAAGACTGGATGGTGTTAATTTATGGTAGAACACAGGGGACGAGCTTCTTCAGCAGAGCATTAATGTGAGACGTCCATCCCCTAAGCAGATCAGAGGCTGAGCACACCATTCAGGAAGCCAAATTTAGTTGTTTGAAGGGTCAAATTGTGATTTTGTTGGAAGGCCTATTAAGTGTCGTTGCAATTTATGCGAATAAATCTCTAAGTCAGCGAGGCCATACTAGTGGATCCAAAAGTAATGACGGCATAAAATTCAACGTCCGTCGATTAATCCGGCCAAGAAATATAGCCGTAGGCGGATCCATGTATGACAGTGACAGTAGGAATGATATTGTGAATTCGTCATATTGGTAGAGGGTCGGGACGCGTCATAGACTGTAAGAGAGGTGACTATTCCGACATTGATGTGGGACCGGGGTTGCCACAGCGGCCGTGAACGGTTTCAGTCAACAACTGAGCTTGATCGCCAAGTTGATTCCTAGGCAGTGCAATGTGATTCTCCGTGGATGAGTTCGGAAGTCATGAGCACATAAATCATTCTCTTCAATGCCAAGCAGAGCAGATATCGTTGGAGGTGTGAAGAGGCTTGGCCATAATCGAAGTTGAGACGATTAATTACATATGGTTGTCTAATTTTGGAGCGAATGTTGTAGACATCGGGTTTTGGCTTCATTTACCGGACCAACAGAGGACCATAATTAGTGACAACGTATCTGGGGACCGAGAGTGATGATAGTATGTTTCCTTTGGACGCAATGCAAGAGCCGGTGAAGCAAATTCATGATTAATAAGGATCGAAACAAGAGGAGCCATTGCAAGAATTATTTTCATATTGCTGCTGCGAGTAGTGTTGTTGGTATTACAGGAGATTTAAGTATTTATACATTGTTGAAGACTGAACTGGAGGTTGTGTTCCTGGACCGAATTGAACAGAGAATCAAGGCTGAACATGTTCACCTATAGTGAATGTATTCATTGCCTGTGCAAGTAGATGTTGTGAAAACCTGGAGGGAAGCAATTGGCAAACTGTTGCTTATGGATGTTCTATGGTGTTGACAAGTGCATCATTATGTGCCTGTAGCAAAGGCAGATTCTACCCAAATTCTCATCAGGAGGCGCTTATTCCAGGTTCTTCTAATCTGCTAGCTGTATATTTCTGCTTGTTAATATTGCCATCAATATCAGTAGTTTATGTTATTAGTATATGCCTTAAAACATAAAATCCAAACTTCACCTACAACAATGTGGAATGCCAAGTATTTGACAATATTCTTAGTGACTGACATACACTCAAATTCAGAAAATAGTGGCCTCATTATCATAAAGCTAAACATGGATCAAAATTTCATAAAATCCCTTAATAATCTAGGAGCAGAAATCAATAGATCTCTTTCCAAGGAAATACTCTCGATGCTACAACAAGAACTACCACAGAAAGAACATGAGTTGGGACACAAAATTGTAGAAATTACACCAATGGATTCAATCTGATCATGCAATGTACTAAAACAAGATACTGAATCCTTCAACAATATTTGCGGAATATAAATCACGATCGCTCAATCACATGCAAGTAAGAGAAAGAAGTAAATCAATCGCACAACACAAGATTTTCCTGGGGAAAGCAACTGCTCAAAACCCCTCCATCTTTATTGTATAATCAACCAAGGATTCATGAAGCAACACAATGCATGTGTGCTCACCACAACCTCATACACTCTACCAATTGTCTCACATTGATCTAGGCAAAATAGGACCAATACATAGCCAATTTCCCGCCCACCTTCATCCTGCCTTGCTCACGCAATCCCTAGGCAAAATAATTCCTATTAAATAGGAATTCCAACCTTCCTTGACTACACAATCCATCATGGGCTTCCTGTGGTTTTATAACTGCACCTGGGCAGTTTGCCAAAAATACAACCGATAGTTTACTTGACTTGAACCTTTGTCTCAACTAGGTCTCTACCAGAATTGACATGCATGCAACTATTAATAGTGAATCATCAGTTACTTGGTAGATTAGATCACTACTTGTGAATTAAATCTATTTTAATTCACTTGATCTTCCACTAGCTCATCACTCAATTAGAACTAGTTAAACTGATTTTAACTCAATTAATTTGAGTTAACTGATTGCACTCACACCACACTAGTGCTACAATTGCAACTGGACTCTGTTAATAATAGAATCACTCTACATGCCTATCCTTTGGCCCTCAGCTCAAAATTCTTGAGCTAACTAAGTCTATTACACTTGGTTAACCATTACAAGTTGTTATGAGATAACAGCACAATTAATTTTCCAATCTATTTAAAAATTGGTTGCACACCTTCTCACTAATGTGTCACTAGAATCCCTCACTCATGCGTGACTTGAGATCCCACACTAGTGTGTGTGCATTTTCTTGTTGAATTTCAACAAAAATATTCAAACTTGGGACAAATTTGAGATATATGGGGGTTACACCCAAAGCCCTTCTCAAACTAGAAGAGCTTGTTTCACTCCTCTCCAAGGTGCATCAGTCAGATGGGAAGAGTTTGTTTTGGGCTCTAAAACCAACCATGCTTGCTCTCATACAACACAAATTTTTGGAGAATCCTTGTGTAGGGGTCAAACTTCCAGTTGCTTCTTGTCTCAGTAGTATCATGACGTTGACTGCACCTATACCCCCTTACAATGATGGCATTATGAGGAGAGTCTTCAGATTAATAGTGGAGACCTTTTGGGATTTGTATAATAGTGAGGGCTCTACCTTTGGGAAGAGACTAGAGATTCTAGAGGTCATGACCTTGGTTAGATCTTCTGACCTCATGTTTGAGTTGGAGTGTGACGATTTGATCCTATAGATGTTCCAATGCTTCTTCAACATTAGGAAACATCATCCTAACACAGTCATAGCACACATGCAGTCCATCTTTTCATCATGTATGAGAGGCCGTGATGCCATTTGTCGTGAGTTGCAGTCTAGATTGTTGAGCATTTGGAGGAGAGAGCAGTTGGTCTCACTTGCTGCTTATAAGCTAGCCGAAAGGTTGGTTGAGCAGAGCATCGAGTTGTTCAGGAGACAGTTGACTAGGGAGGAGTTGCTCAGGATTGGTGGACCATGCAACAAGAATGAGCTTAGGAGGAAGGGTCTTTGCTTCATCTGCAAGGAACCTTGGGGACCTGACCACTCATGCTTGGGAGATGCAAAGGAGACGACAAAGGTAGAGCAAGAGGATATTCCTTCTGTATGTCAGGATGAGGACTCTTCTTTGGATGAGTCCATGGGGTTATACGAGGATGTATCTGGGAAGAATGAGTAGTCCTGCGGGGTCGTTGACAGTAGGCCATATCTACATTTTGATGTGTATGATGAGCAGTCGGTGGGCCCTACGAGAGACATTCAGGATGATGAGTCACCAATGATGACTTAGCATGGAGAGCACATAGAGGAGCATGGGTCAGTTGAGGATGATGGGCCTTTTTGGGGGAGCCAGTTGGAGGATCATATTGAGCCAGTGATGGAGGAGGATGAGCAGACACCCTTGGGGTCAACCATTGATGAGGAGCAGATAGGTGCACAGACAACTAGCAGTATGGCAGTGTTTACAAACACTTGTCCTCAGAAGGTGTGGGAGTTTGGCAAGACATTTTTGTAGGAGATTGATGGGTTGGAGGAGCGTGGACTTTCCTACTCGGCGAGGGAGACAACAATGCATCCATATTTGGGCCTACCCATTGATGAGGTGCAAGCAGATGTAGTGGCGGCCAATAGAGCTGTAGCATTTTTAGGCAACATCCCTCTCCAGGAGTACGTAAACAGGGCTTGCAACACAACTTGCCCACTTGGGTCCATTATATGGAGAGAGGCAAGATTTCCTGGACTGATTCCGCTTGTTGACAAGGCAGAGCGTCGACAATTAAGCATGGACCAATATCAACCTAGTAGACTTATTCCTTGTGCAGGTGTTCATACATTAGATTGGCGGAAGATCATGAGTTGGTATCCTATTGATGGTACGATATTCTTAGTCAGGGGCATAAGAGAGCAATGACCCTTAGACATGACGGGTAGTACAGGTTTCAGTTGGCAGTGGGATACAGGTTGGCAACTCTTCAGCATTCCGTCACGGCATCAAGAGGGTAGTATTAGCTTTGGGTTGAGTCAGGGGTTGGATTGGAGAGAGGTGATGAGTTGGTACGTAGTTAGTGGGTCAGCATCCTCAGCCAGAGTTATAGCGCAATAGGAGCCGTGGAGCACTGATGCTCGTTCTTGGTGGCGTTGGGATCGAGGAAGATTTGTTGATGACATGCTCAGTCAGAGATTGGTCTGGGATTCGGGTATTGAGGGGTCTGTTCCTGGTGGGTTGACACATAGGCATAACATCACCCAACGATTTATATGGGATCCAGGCATTGGGTCTTAGTTGCATCGGGCCAACAGATTGGTCCACATATTTGGATTGCTTGAGGGCAAGCAATCTTGGGGCTGAGGCTTTGTAATGTTCCTTTTTTCTGGTATTCCTTATGACATGGTTAAGATGGAATTTCACTGTTGGGGGCAAACAAGTCACAGGTGTAAGTTGGCATTATCGGCGGGCCCTGGGTGCTTTTGGAGGGGTTTTGAGGAGTTCTTAGGAGGTCTGATGATATTCGCTTGGTATATTCCACCATCCGCACAGTTTCCCTTTCGTTCTGTTGCATTTTGACAACTTTCAAAAAATTGAGTTATTAATGGGCCTAACTCAATTAATTACGCCTAAGGTGGCATTTTGGAAGGAATTCTTGGCAGAAAACATTAGTGTAATAGCTCATTGGAACCAGAATGAGAAGATCTACAGGATGGGATGGCTAGGAGTGATTTTCAGTGACCCGAGGAGGCATTGGTGGCACAATTGACCATTTTCCCACATTAAAAAGAATATTTTAATTAAGGGAAATGTGCTCAATAATTAAAATAATAATAAATAAGAGCTTCTAGAGGAGTCCATCAGATCTATAAAAAGAGGAGGAAGGGCCATTAGAGAACATTTTGGATTGTTGATATTTTCTATTGATGAGGTTTGAAGAACCTAGTTCCCAACTTCTGTAGCCCCAGGACAGAAACCCTCGGGTATGTTGAGTGTTGGACGAAAACCCAACCCTCTTGAGGAGATTTCACTAAGAAATCTCACGGTGCTTCATGGGATTTTGGAGAAAGCAGTTTTGTAGCAGTCTTCTCACCGGGCCATCTACATCATTGCCAGAGTCATTCATCAATTGGGTCAGAGATCCTTTTCTTAGTTTTGCTCCGCTTGCTTGGCAAGCTTAGGTTCCACTATTCCTTTATGTTGACGTACTCTTTTCAGTGGATTAATAAAATGGCTTAGTGATTTTATTGTCATCTATTTGTGTATGAAATTGATGGTTGTGTGTCCATTTACTAATTTTTCTGTTCAAGTTCATTTCTGGTATCTACTGTCAAATTTTCCAATTAGGGATATTGCATGGTGGGTTAAAATTTGCAGCAAATTTGTACAACTATTTGTTACTCTGGTTGGAATATCCAAGTGAAACTAACTTTCTCTGTAGAATGCAACTCATTGTTATCCTAGTTGATTTTCATAAAACTTATAAATATGAATACAATTCTGTTGTGGATATTATTGTGGGAAGTTCTTGGAATTCAGAGTTCAGAGTTTTCACCTGTTAACGAGAGATTTCCTGGATTCCAACCTTGTAAATTCAGCCTTAGTTCTGTTATTAAATACAAAACAAAACAACAGTGGCAACAGACAATATTGCAATTATTAACAGCCCCAAATTTCTAGGCAATTTAAGAGAAAAGATACCCAAAGTGATTTCATAAGTTTCAAGCCAGGGCAATATTATTATGAATAAATCAGATCTGAAAACTCTTATTTACATCAGTAAATACAGCAGTAAAACAACCCTTATCTTCCTCTATTGCAATTTTAACTCACTTAATATAACTTCCCTTAACTTATGTCAAATCAGCGAGACATACATTGCTGGAAACTCTAACCCATGAAGAATATAGTTGGCTGGCTTGAAATTAAATCCGCAATTTACACAAGTATTGGACAGCTGGGAACTTGATTAATATGCATAAGATGAAGCTCATGTATGTACCATAGCCTTCTTACAAAGCTAGTACAATCCACTAGCTCTCCAAAACCTTATCCAGGGAAAACAATGAAAAAATCTAGCTCAACCAAGGAGATCCAACAAGCATGAATCGCTCAAGAAAATTCTCCATGGCAAGATGTCTCCTCCTCTTCTTCGCTTCTCCAACTACAACCTGAAGTTTCATCTCAATACCCTATTCTCCAAATCTCCAAGGGATGAAACGCAAACCCTAGACTTGAAAAATTCTCCAACAAGATTAAGAAACCCTAACGACAGAGAGAGTACATAATAAGATATGAGAAAGAGGAGAGGTGGGGTGTATGAAATTTTCAATTATTGCAGCAACTGGAAAATTTTCTTCTAACTGAATATTATTATGTGCAGTTTATTTACTATTACTGCAAGAAACGAATAAAACCATGACTGGAATTTTCACCAAAAATAAAATGCACTGTGGAAATAAAACTGGAACTGAGAAAATAGAGCACACATAAAATAAAAATGACATCGTTATTTTTGGACAAAAGTCCTCGAAAAAACCCATTGTGGGAAAACCGGTGAAACAAATGAGGGTTTTATTATTATTATTTAGTAGCAAAAATCTGAGTATAATATCTGGATGCCCAACTGGCAATCCTCTATTGAGAAATCACTGGCAAAATTATCCAAGAGAAATTCTCTCTCCACAAGCAATCCTAGCCTTATCTGGCCTAAATAACTGGTTTGATTTGGCCCCACAATCAGCTCCCAACCTGTCTCTGCGTCGACCTCTACGCAGTCTGAAACTCGCAGTGCCTAGAATAGTTGCGATCTGCCTCTGCTAACTGTCTCTGCCACTGAGAAGGGTTCGCTGGACGTCTGAAAGAATTTTCCTGGAACTCTGATACTGAATCGATCTCTCCTCTAGCTGAATCAAACTGCCTCCTTGAGGCTCTGTGCAAGCCCCTGCGCAACCTCCTGTGGAACTGGAAATATCCTCCAGAATCTCTCTGCTGCCACTTGATCACTGGCTCGAATTCTTCCCTAGCTGAATCTCTGCTCTCTAGGAAATTCGAGCTGGCTTGATCTCCTTCTCACTCGATGTGTCTTCTCCATTCCCATCGTCTTGCTCTTATAATCTCTTGTTGGTGAACCCACAACCGTGATTAGATCCCCTTTAATAACTAAAATCATCTCAAACTCAATTCGTGAGTTTATAGAGCATTCTTATGTTGCCTTAATTAATTACTATTAATTAACCGGCTTTCCTAAGTTAAACTTAGGAAAAATTTAAATGATGATTAATTAATTTAATTAAGGCATTTTGCAAGCTTATCTCCCGAAACCTTTTTTGAGTTTTGAAAATCTCGTGTTCTTAGCCTCTTTGACACAAATCGAGACTAGAACACTTGTCCAGTACTGCAAAATATAACACTCCCTCTTAGCAAGGAAGGTGTTCTACTATCTTCACCTGTAACATCTTCACTCACGCTGCTAATGCCTGACATCTGTGACATTCTGCCATTGTCCACCAAGCCACTGCGCATACTATGATTCATCTACCAACTCTGTAGTTGGACCATCTTGCATCTATGCTGCTATTGACACTGCACTGTGCCAACCTGCACTATTGCCAACACTGCTCTGCGCTACAACTAATATTATGCTTCTTCTACTTGCTGCAACTACTGCAACTGAGAACAATCTCAGAATCAACTATGTCCCTGACTCTTCATCTGTCTCTTGAGTCTCTGATTGCAACTAGGCCCTGCACTGTCTACTGAGTAACTCTCTGTGCCCTAATTGGTTCTGCGCCTCTCAATAACTGAATGCAACTAGTCTCTGCAACTGCCCCTCAAGATCTGACTGCGCCATGCTGAACACTGATCCATCTGCTACTGAAACACTATGGGCCCCTATAGCTAAGGTAACGATCTACGAGGAAACACCTGTCTGATGCTATCGTCCATGGATCCTGCCCAAATCTCTGCAACTCTAGGAACTAGAGCTCAAGATCTCCCCACCTCTCTCGTGGAGATTGTTGAGATTTTGGGGTAGTATCGGATGTGCTCTAGCTCCCAAATTTTGTGGATGAGTTGGAGTACATGAGATCTCCAAGACCCAGAAAGCGTTTGGAGAAATTACATCAGGTTTAAGAGATATTCAAATAATTAATCTTTTTAATTAAGGACCCTAAGTCTAACTTAGGAAAATTAAAAGATTAAAGTGAATTAAATCAAACATGTGATGAGAATGACTTAAGTTACGCGGATCAAACAACTTCTAATCTTAGCCGTCGATTAGAGATTAGATCACGACTGTTGGTTTCCCAACAAGAAAAGTATAAGAGAAGGGCTTGAGGTTAGTTGGATAACACACACATTGGCGGAGCACTGAAGCTAAGCTGAAATTCTAGGGCGTGGTTTGCTGAGAATTTCAGGAAGAGTTTGCAGTGCAACGAGGGGCAGTATTGGCAAGGGGATGATCTGATCCTAAGCCAAGAGTACAACAACGACAAAGAGGTAGCATATCCAACAACGCAGAGGCAGCGAGGTGCTATGCAGTCCAGCAAGAACCCAGTCAGGGGTAGCAGGAGCCGCGCAGGGCTGACGCAAGCCTAGTCAGGGCAGCGCAAGCCCTTCAGGGGTGACAACAGTGTAGAGGCTGATGCAGAGGGCTGAGGAGCAGCGCTGGGATTTCCAGTGGGGTAGAAAGGGCTCGAGTTCTGTAAATCCCGTTTGAGGGTGTGAATCAGCCATATTTTCTGTCTCCAAGAGAAAGAGGTATAGCTGCTGTGATTTTCTCTGTAGGGCCAACCATGTCTGGTGCCCAGAAGATGTTATATTCAGAATCTGCTTAATAATAAAACCCTCCAGAGTTAGCTGCACCGATTTTCCCGCATTGGGTTTTTCCGAGGACATTTGTCCGAAAAATCTGTGTGTCACTTTGTCATATGAGCTTGCTAGAGGCTACTATTTGTGTTTACTTCGCTGTATTTTCTGAATTTTTAGATTAATAACTTGTGTAATTAATCAAGTAGGAGAAGTAAATCGATAGTTAGCAGTAGAGTTTCTTGGATTAAGAAATTTTCATACAGATATAGTTGCATACAAAGTGAATTTATCCTGCAACCTGTTGGACAAATTATAGATCTCTACCGAAGCTGTTTCTTCCTTCTGCTTCTCCTTAATGTCCCTCTTATTCTTTGGACACTGGGTACTGTAGTGACCAAACTCACCACTTCTGAAGCACTTGATCTTCGACAAATATTTCTCGTTCTTTTCTTCCCCCTTTGAGCCTTGTCTCTGATTGAGACTTTTCTTTGCCTTCCCTTTAGATGCAAGGGCTACATTCTCCTCATCTTTCACACTATTAAGTCCTTTGCTACTGTTGCCGCTGATGTTACCCTCGACAAAAGAAAGCCTGATGTCTTCCTGAGTGAAATTGCTCCACAAACGATCCCATCTAGGTAGTTGATCTCGTCCAGTGATACCCTGAATGAATGTTGTTCACTCCTTCGTGAAACCGTTGAGAGCTGTACGTACTAACTCACTCTCGTGAGGTGTCTCTCCAATTGTTGCAAGCTCATCTCAGACATTCTGAATTCTGGTGAGATAAGGAGTGACTCCTGTTAGCACTTTGTAATTCCTCCAGGTTGAGGAGAGTGTTATCACTCTGTAATTTCCCAAGGTTGTGAAGAAAACCCAGAGGTAACCACAAAACCACTTTGGAAGTTGAGATCTAGCCCTGCTAGCTTCAGAGAGGGATCTCTCTGTCAGATTTAGATTTTTTTATATTGAGATATTAGGCTAGTTATGAAAGCTCAAAGTTTCGTTTTTGAATTGGTTTGGTTGGAACAGCAAGGGAAGGCCATTGGGCAATGGAGTTAGAAGAGTTTAAGATGATCAAATGCAAAAATAATCAAACTTAAGTGCAATAGGGCAAGGTACGCATACTACTGGATCCTTGTAGTTTATGAGATGGAGAAGGAAGAACAAATTAGGATTCACTTTAAATATAGGGCATTGTTACCTGAATTTTATATTTAAACTTCAGAAGAAAACATTGATATTGCTTTAAGCCAGAACAGGGTGTTTTAAAACAAATCCCGAACTTAACCTTCTTTAAAACAATAGAGAAAAGAAACACATACGAAAACAGAGAAAACAGAGTATAGTAAGAAGCACTTCACCACATAGATATGACACTGGAATCCTGAAACAACTTGTCTTGTAATAATGCAAAAGGTCACTTGAACTCAGTGAACAACTTTACAATGAATGGTAGTTTTTCTCGGTACAAGTCCCAACATCTATTACTTCAAATTATGAAGTATTTATACAAATTCTTCACCAAATATCTTGATTGGAAATATCAAGATTTATTACAAATATCTCACAACTGTGTTACACAAATAGAACTAAAATTTAGAACAACTACAACTGTTGAAGCTGCTTGGCACTATCTTTGAGGATTGCTGGTGGTAAGGAACAATAATTCGAATTTAGTAGCAAGTTTAATTTGATGAGGTGGCGTCCAAGTCACTAACTGTATATGAGTTTTTTCCTCACGAAATTCTGAAAAATAGGGTCCAATGATCCCTTTGAATATCTCAATTCAAGATAGCTGTGTAAAAATTGAGAGAGGTTTTTGTAGACAAGTATATTACCAACAAAAACCTCTTTCAATTTTGTAAAATTCATTTCCACTGGTTCAGAAACCGCATTTGAAAACTGTGACTAAAACAAGAAATTTATGGAAAATGTGCCTTCAAAGATTCTTTCAAATATTCCAAACCATAATAGCTGTTAGAAAACTGAGAGTAGGTTTTGTAGATGAGTATGTCACCAACAAAAACCGCTTTCAGTTTTTGAAAATTCATTTCCACCGGTTCGAAAACCATTTTTGAAAACAATGTCTAAAAACAGGAAAATTTCTGGAAAATATGCCTTCAAAGATGCATTCGAATCTCCCAAACCATAATAGTTGTTAGAAAACTGAGAGAGGTTTTTTGAAATGGGTCCGTTCCGGACAAAAACCTCTTTTGGTTTGGAGAAATGCGTTCTCATTTGTTTGTAAGACATGCTTGAAATTACTGTGTTGTATAGGAAAAAACATAGTTTTAACTGACCATTTTTCCAACTCGGTGCTGAGTTTAATTGCCAACGTTCACTATTGATTTGGCGGGAGTGGGATGAAATGGATATATGACGTGGAGGCGAGAGCGGGTAGGGTACGTGGCAGTCGGTGAGTGGACGGGATGGGTGACGTGAGAGTCAACAGTGTATTTCTTGGTGGGAAGGCGGATGGTAGTTTTCGGAGGGGGGGGGGTGAGATGAGCAGAAAGGGAGGGTGGGGTGAAAAATGTTGTGGCGCTGCCACATTGCTTGGTAGGTCCCTCCTTTTTGGACTCCCCTCACAAATAAAGCATGAAGGAGCTTGGAGGGACCTGAAAACGATCCTCCGCCATTGATTCGGGCAGAGTAGATCAAGGTAGTTGAAAGTGCTTCGATGTTATTACATAGTATAAAACCTTATGTCCAAACTTTATTACAATTATGATAATCACACTTTAAAGGTTGTGATTAAACTAATCTAACACACTTAATTACCCTCTAAAACCACTTAATTATCCTCTAGTGCTGCATTTTGTTTTGTAACCCTATTTTTTCTTTCTTGGAAATAATTTGCAGAATAAAACATTATTTACAATATCATCATATGAAAATCAACAGACAATCATCAATTGATCCTATGAATCATAGGAACCTAACATAGGCTCTAATGGGGATGGCATCCTCCTTGTGAGGTGCCAAGAACACCGTAGACTAGTAGCCTGATCCATTGGGCTGATCCCAAGCTTGCAACATGCTCTGCAATGACACCACCGCAACTGAAAACCAATTGATTATCCGTTCTAATCTTCAAACTGAATCAAATCCATTCTTCAAACTGAAATCTGAGTTGTATACTTGAAAAGTGAAAGCTCTGCTGCAAACTGAAACTGAAAATGTTGAAAATATGCTCAAAGTACTGAGCTTATTGGCACACAACCACCTACCCTACACTGCTAAGAAGTTGCTGAATTAAATGACACAAAAATGCCAATGAAGCTAGTCAAGTAGCTGCTGAAATAAGTGGACTGCTTGACTGCGCGTCAACAAAATCAAAGCTGGAAAATGTAGTAACAATGGCAAGTGATGATGGATTTGGTTCTTACAATGAAAATATGGTTGAAAACTCAAACTGAAAAAACCCTCCGTGTAGTTTGCCTCGTGATCAATAAAGACATGATTTATTAGTTGATCTTTCAGGTATTCAATGATCAGTTTAACATGGCTGAGTTTTCCAGTTGTATTCTCAATATTAAACCACAATTTAAACTGTATAGTATCAGTCTTGTGTTCAAAACATAACAGTCATCAATCTGAAAATCAAAGGGCAGTACAATCTCCTCTCGTTTTGGTGAAGGAAGATCTTTAAAGAACTGTTTCGGATCTTGGAAATTGTAGGACTGAATCTAAATATCTAAGAGTTCAATATCCTTCTCAAGTCTTTTAGCAAATAACTCAAGAAAACGAACTTAAATTTCAGATGAAAATTTGCATGATTTCAAACAATAAAACACGGACGTTGAAAAAACTTCATCAATTTGATAATCTGCAAACTCATCCCAAAATTCTTTTAAAGCTTCAATAGAAAGAGAAACTTTTACATATCTTGACATCGTGACTAATGCGTCAACCGACTGTGCAATTTAAGCTTTGGATTATTCAGTCAATCGAGTTGCCATGAAAGCTTTGAGCTTCGGATTCTTGAACATGGAGTCGCCAGGTGAATGTTTCAGCCTTCATATGCTCGACTACTGTCCACCACCAGCAATTAGATCTGGAGTTTAATAATCTTTCTTGGGGAAGATGAAACTTTTCGTCCCTAGTATGGTCGCCACTATGTTATCACTCCGTAATTTCCCAAGGCTGTGAAGGAAACCCAGAGGTAACAACAAAACCACTTTGGACGCTGGGATCTAGCCCTGCCAGCTTTAGAGAGTGATCTCTTTGTCAGATTTAGAGTTGTTTATATTGAGATATTAGGCTAGTTATGAAAGCTCAAAGTTTGTTTTTCGAATTGGTTTGGTTGGAACAACAACGGAAGGCCATTGGGCAATGGAGTCAGAAGAGTTTAAGATGATCAAATGCAGAAATAATCAAGCTTAAGTGCAACAGGGCAAGGAAAACATACTACTAGATCCTTGTAATTTATGAGATGGAGAAGGAAGAACAGATTAGGATTCACTTTAAATATAGGGCATTTCATTGTTATCGAATTTACATTTAAACTGCACATATATTGTTATTGTCAATATATGAATTTACACCATGATTGTGTGGTTCGCTAAGCCTTTGATCTTTGGCCTAGGGAAAAGTGTTCAAAAGAATTTAATTTTTCTCCTAAAGTGACTTTATAAAGTTATAAAGTCAAATCTAATTTAAAAGTGACTTTAAGTGATAAAGTTACTAAAGTCTAATTTTAAAGTGACTTTAATAAAGTCAATGTAAATTAGAAAGGAAAAGTGACTTTGGAAATAAATGACTAAGTGGGTCTTTATTAAAGTGGGGTGAATTAAAAAATAGAAAGTGAGATTTAAATGAGCATTTAATCTCAGCCCTAGATCTAAATCTATTTCAGCCATTGGATTTATGGATTCCCCAAAAGTCACTTAGGGTTAGGTTAAAGGAGGAAAAGGAGGAAAAGGTCATTCATTCTTTCATGAGCAGATTGGGAGAAGGAGAGCAAGAGAGCAAGGAAGATTTCTGGGCAGTGAGGAGAAGGAGACAGCAGCTTGGCACACATTCCACAATTGCTCAAAGAACTTTGTACACGTAGGCTTGCACACTAACATGCTGCGCTTGGCACGATTTTCTAGAAGGCCGTACATCAGCCTTTTGGCACGATTTCCAAGAGGCCGTACAGCAGGTTAGCACAGATTTCGAGGCAGCAAAGGGGTTGTTTTATTTGGCACGATTTTCTAGGCAGGCCGTACAGCAAGTGGCTGTACCTTTGCACGGAAATCGAGATAGATTCCGTACAGCAAGTTTCTGCTGTCCTTTTGGCACAAAAATCGAAATCTGTACAGTAGCATTTATTGCTGTTTTGCACAGAAATCGAGGTGGTCATACAGCTGCATTTATTGCAGATTTTTGGGCACGAAAATCGAGGAAATCCGTACAACATTTATTGCTGTTCCTGTTTTGCTGTTTGCACATTTTCCGAGGCGGTGGTTAAGCACGGAAAATGAGATAAGTTGTAAAAGTTTGCTTACTAATTTTTTTTTGCTGAATATTTCTCTCACTGTAAAAAGCATTTTCCAGAAATAAGGAGCTTTCGAACTGGTTTTCCCCAAGAGTTGTAGGGGGTTTTTCCAGGGTCACCTTGACCAAAAATCACTGTGTTTAAATGTGTTGAATGGCTGTTTGTATGTGCTGATATTTTATTTCTGCATTTTCCAGCATTCTGAAAAATTTCCAGAATTTGTGTTTTCAGCAATATTTATTTTCCAGTTGTTGAATGTATGGATATGGGAAAGGGCACTTAACTATTTTGGAGAAATAAGGTGAAACTGAAGACCGGGGTGAAATAAGAACACATGGTATCGTAGCTTGAGGCCGGCGGCGCTTGGGGATGAAGAAGTGCAGGAATTACAGCTTGCTGATTTTTCACTCAGAAAATTCCAGCAAGCTGATTTTTCACAAACAGCAGTTTGACCTTTACTACAGCAGTGCTATTTTTCAGTTTTAGGACAGCAGGATGTCTTTGGGACTGAGGGTGGAGGATAGGTTGGATGGGCATACCAATTACAGCATTTGGAAGGAGAGAATGCAGAGTATCTTTGAGGAGGCGGAAGTCTGGGACATAATGGTGCATACCGCACAACACCCTGTTGTGGTGCCTACTGATGCTACTCAGTTGGCAGCATATAATAAAAAGAACAACAAGGGTAAGAGACTGATTCTAGACGGAGTCAAAGACCATTGCATTCCTCATGTGAGAGGAAAGAGAAATGCCCATGAGATGTGGACAGCATTGTCCAATCTCTACCAGAGTACCAATGAGAACCGGAAAATGGTCCTGAAGGAGAAGCTGAAGACCATTAAGATGGGTAATGATAGTGTAGCTGGATATCTCACAAAGATTACTAATGTGAGAGATGAGTTGGCAGCGATTGGAGAGGCCATTCCACCCACTGAGTTGGTGCGGATTGCAGTGAATGGCCTCCCCCGTTCATGGATGAACTTTGCTGATGGGGTTTGTGCACGTGAGACCCTTTCCACATGGGAGAGGTTTTGGGATGATTGCATTCAGACAGAGATCAGGAAAGGTCAACTTGGGGCAGCCAAGCCAGTTGAGCAGGATGAGGCTGTAGCACTGTTGGCAAGAGGCAATAAAGGCAAAGGCAAGAAGCAGGCTTCCACAAGCAATGGTGGGGGCAAAGGTAAAGGTAAAGGTAAACAGGGTAACACACAAAAGGACTATTCCAAGGTGAAGTGTTGGAATTGTCAGAAGATGGGACACTATGCAGTTGTGTGTCCGGAGAAGAAGAAGAAGAAGGGGAAGAACCAGAGTATGGCAGCTTCAGCAGAGGTTGAGGACTTTGCAGATCGTTTTGACCGGGAGTTTGGGTTCACTGCGTGTGAGTCCTCTAGTGTGGGATTATCTGCCATAGAGGTTCAGAGGGAGCATGCATTTCCCTCGATTAGCGGAGCATCTTCGGGTATCTGGTATGTGGACAGTGGGGCTTCACGTCACATGACAAGAGTCCGTGAGTACTTCTCAGAGCTTTCAGAGAGTGGCACTGATGTAGAGGTAGTACTCGGTGATGACAGAGTTGTTAGAGCAGTCGGTGTGGGGACACTGACATTTCAGAGGGAGTTTAAACCTCCCTTGAAGGTGTCAGATGTTCTTTATGTGCCAGGGATGAGGAAGAACCTCATATCCGTCTCAGCTTTGGAGGATAGAGGATATGAGATACTGTTCAGGGGAGGACAGGTGCTGATATATCCCAGGGGCGCTCCAGCTGATTTAGCTAGAGTGATAGGTGTACGCCATGCAAAGGTGTACAAGTTTGCATTTCAGCCCCTTTTGGCATTGAGCAGTAGTACCGACAGCAGAGCTAGCAGTTCTGAGCTATGTGAGATTTGGCACCGCAGGATGGGGCATATGTATCATGGAGCCTTGAGGACCTTGCGGGAGATCACTACAGGTGTGCCAGATTTCAGTACTGATCACTTTGATACTGGCAGAGGATGTGCGATGGGCAAGTTTGCCAAATCCCCTTTTCCCAGCAGTGACAGCAGAGCGACTGGGATACTTGATTTGATTCATTCCGATGTGAGCGGTCGGATATCTCATGTTTCCTTGAGTGGATATGAGTACTATGTTTTATTCATTGATGATCACTCCAGGAGGACCTGGATTTATTTCTCGAAGACCAAGAGTGAGGTCTTCAAGCGGTTTCAGGAGTTCAGAGCTCTTGTGGAGACTCAGACAGGTCGGAAGATCAAGTCCCTGAGGTCAGACAATGGAGGTGAGTACACCCCCTTGGAGAGTTTATCGACTATTGTGCTTATATGCATTAGGTGGGAGTTCAATCGTTTCACAACCCAACATACTAGGCAAGTTGCGAAGAGGAAGAACAGATCCATCGGAGGGGCTGCCAAAGCCATGTTACATGATCAGGGGTTGCCATTGTTTTTGTGGGCAGAGGCCTGCAACACAGCTGTTTATTTGCAGAACAAGAGTCCGCATCGTGCCTTGGGGCACATGACTCCGGAGGAGGCTTTTTCTGGGAAGAAGCCTGATATGGGTCATCTTCGTATCTTTGGGTGCATGACATACTCCTACATACCCAAGGAGAAGAGGACCAAACTAGAGCCCACCGCAGAGAAGGGTATGTTTGTGGGCTACAGTGAGACCTCCAAGGCCTTTCGGATTTACATTCCTGCGCAGAGGAAAGTTGCTTGCCGACGGATGTGAAGCCCGAGGAGGACAGCTCTTTAGGAGGTCACGGGAGTTAGAGTATCCGGTGGACTTCCGCCGTACCCTCAGCCAGCTGAGTCGGGCCGGGGCAGGGATCCGGGGGTGCAAGGATCAGAGGATCCTGAGGGCACATCTATGACGATGTCGGTCCGTCGCTGAGCAAGGTTTCGTCGTACGACGGTGGGTGCCACGGCAACATGCAGAGCAACTACGAGTGCTCACTGGGGAGTCCACCGATGGACAAGCACACGCACCGCATCTACAAAGTCTGGGGCAGGAGGACACAGATGCATACCAGAGTTCAGTTCTCGATGATGAGGAGGAGGAGTTTTATTCTCCAGCGGGAGAAGTGTGCTCAGGGAAGAGGAAGCCCAAGTGGCTTCAGGACACCTTGAGAGATGCCACATCTGTTGCTGAGCCTAAGAGGTCGGTCAGAGAGAGCAGACCACCTGAGAGGTTTTGTCGCTATATGGCGATGGCTATCAACATCCTTGACTCTGAGCCTTCCAGCTATGAGGAGGCAGCTAGCCAGCAGGTCTGGAGAGAGGCCATGCAGGAGGAGTATTCTTCTATCATGAAGAATGATGTTTGGGAGGTGGTGCCGAGGCCTGAGGGCAAATCCGTGGTTACTCCCAGATGGCTTTACAAGGTAAAGCATGCTGCAGATGGCAGCATTGAGAAATTCAAAGCGAGGTTTGTGGCTAGAGGGTTCTCCCAGGTAGAGGGAGTTGATTATGAGGAGACCTTCGCTCCCGTGGCTCGATATACTTCGATTCGCTCCATTATATCGATAACAGCAGAGATGGGTTGGAAGATCCACCAGATGGATGTGAAGACCGCATTTCTCAATGGCTTCATGCAGGAGGAGGTGTACATTGAGCAGCCACAGGGCTTTGAGGTGCATGGGAAGGAGTCCCATGTGTGCAGACTGAAGAAGGCCCTTTATGGCCTGAAGCAAGCTCCCAGAGCTTGGTACTCTAGGATAGATACTTACTTGCAGAAGATGCGTTTCACAAAGAGTGAGGCAGATCCGAACCTTACTATATTGTGATAGGTGAGGAGCCTCTCATTCTGGTGCTGTATGTGGATGACTTAGTCATTACAGGTGCAGAGAGACTCATAGAGCACTGCAAGAGAGATCTTGCGGCGGAGTTTGAGATGAAGGACATCGGCCTGATGCATTACTTTTTGGGTTTGGAGGTGTGGCAGGAGGAGGGGCATTTCTTCCTGGGACAGGGGAAGTATATTGTGGACATCCTTGGCAGATTCCACATGGAGGATTGTAGACCCATGTCGACACCGATGATCACCAACTGGAAGAAGCTTCATGCTTCTGATTCCGAGTTGGTGGATCCCACATTGTACAGACAACTGATTGGTTCCTTGATGTATTTGGTCAACACTAGACCAGATATTTGTTTTGCAGTCAACACGATGAGTCAGTTTATGTGTGAGCCTAGGAAGGTTCACTGGGTGGCCGCAAAACACATTTTATGATTATAGGACAAGGATTATGGTCCTGACTAAGGTGCAGGGATGAGTGAGATTGCTGGTTACACCGATTCCCGATTGGGAAGGCTGTGGGCCTTCCTCGATGGAAGAGCACCACGTGGTGTCGTTTTGGGTTGGGGTCACAACAGTCATGGTTCACCTACAAAGAGTCGCAGTATTGAGTTCGGGCCGCGCGCAGTATATGGCAAGCCGCGTGCCTAGCTAGTTGTGAGGCCATCCGGCTTCGCAAGATGTTGTTTGGCTTATTTGGTCAGCCGTTGAGACCTTCAGTGATTTACTGTGATAATCAGAGTTGCATTAAACTCACAGAGAATCCAGTATTTCATGACAGGTCAAAGCATATCGGGATCAAATATCATTTCATCAAAGACTATGTTCAGAAAGGAGCTGTGAAGCTTGAGTATATTCCCACTGATGAGCAGGTTGTAGATATTCTTACCAAAGCCTTACCACGGGGCAAGCATGTCTACTTCAGAGACAAGATGGGTGTGGTGAGGAACACCTTCCTCGGTAAGAGGGAGTGTTGAAATTTGGTACCGGAGGACAGGTGGTTCCCTAAGACTTTGATCTTTGGCCTAGGGAAAAGTGTCCAAAAGAATTTAATTTTTCTTCTAAAGTGACTTTATAAAGTTATAAAGTCAAATCTAATTTAAAAGTGACTTTAAGTGATAAAGTTACTAAAGTCTAATTTTAAAGTGACTTTAATAAAGTCAATGTAAAATTAGAAAGGAAAAGTGACTTTTGAAATAAATGACTAAGTGGGTCTTTATTAAAGTGAGGTGAATTAAAAAATAGAAAGTGAGATTTAAATGAGCATTTAATCTCAGCCCTAGATCTCAATCTATTTCAGCCATTGGATTTAGGGATTCCCCAAAAGTCACTTAGGGTTAGGTTAAAGGAGGAAAATGAGAGAAAAGGTCATTCATTCTTTCATGAGCAGATTGGGAGAAGGAGAGCAAGAGAGCAAGGGAGATTTCTGGGCAGTGAGTAGAAGGAGACAGCAGCTTGGCACACATTCCAAGGCAGCAGTTCAGCAAGTCCGTACAACAGAGTTTGGCACACATTCCAAGGCAGTTTTTGGCACGATTTCCAAGAAGACCGTACAACAGCCTTTTGGCACGATTTCCAAGAGGCCGTACAGCAATTTGGCTTAGTTTTCGAGGCAGCAGGGAGCTGTTCTATTTGGCACGAATTTCTAGGCAGGCCGTACAGCAAGTGGCTGTCCTTTTGCACGGAAATCGAGGCAGATTTCGTACAACAAGTTTCTGCTGTCCTTTTGGCACAAAAATCGAAATCTGTATAGCAGTATTTATTGCTGTTTTGCACAGAAATCGAGGTGGCCGTACCGCTGCATTTATTGCAGATTTTTGGGCACAAAAATAGAGGAAATCCGTACAGCATTTATTGCTGTTCCTGTTTTGCTGTTTGCACATTTTCCGAGGCGGTGGTTAAGCACGGAAAACGAGATAAGTTGTAAAAGTTTGCTTGCTGATTTTTTTTTGCTGAATATTTCTCTCACTGTAAAAAGCATTTTCCAGAAATAAGAAGGAGCTTTCGAACTGGTTTTCCCCAAGAGTTGTAGGGGGTTTTTCCAGGGTCACCTTGACCAAAAATCACTGTGTTTAAATGTGTTGAATGGCTTTTTGTATGTGCTGATATTTATTTCTGCATTTTCCAGCATTCTGTAATTTTTCCAGAATTTGTGTTTTCAGCAAATTTATTTTCCAGCTTGTTAAATGTATGGATATGGGAAAGGGCATTTAACTATTTTGGAGTAATAAGTTGAAACTGAAAACCGGGGTGGGAAATAAGAAATTTCTACATAAGACAGAACAATGTATTTTAAAACAAATCCTGAACTTAATTTTCTTTAAAACAATAGAGAAAAGAAACACATATGAAAACAGAAAAACAGATTACAGTAAGAAGCATTTCACCACATAGATATGACACATGAATCCTGAGACAACTTGTCTTCTAATAATGCAAAAGGTCACTTGAACTTAGTGAACAACTTTACAATGAATGGTAGTCTTTCTCGGTACAAGTCCCAACATCTATTACTTCAAATTATGAAGTATTTATACAAATTCTTCACCAAATATCTTGATTGGAAATATCAAGTATTATTACAAATATCTCACAACTGTGTTACACAAATAGAACTAAAATATAAAACAACTACAACTGTTGAAGCTGCTTGGCACTATCTTTGAGGATTGCTGGTGGTAAGGAACAACAATTCGAATTTGATAGCAAGTCTAATTTGATGAGGTGGCATCCAAGTCACTAATTGTATATGAGATTTTTCCTCATGAAATTATGAAAAATAGGGTCCAGTGATCCCTTTGAATATCTCAATCCGAGATAGCTGTGTAAAAATTGAGAGAGGTTTTTGTAGAAAAGTATATTACCAACAAAAACCTCTTTTAGATTTGTAAAATTCATTTTCACCGGTTCAGAAACCGCATTTGAAAATTGTGACTAAAACAAGAAATTTCTGGAAAATGTGTCTTCAAAGATTCTTTCAAATATCCTAAACCATAATAGCTGTTAGAAAACTGAGAGGTTTTTGTAGATGAGTATGTTACCTACAAAAACTGCTTTCAGTTTTTGAAAATTCATTTCCACCTGTTCGGAAACTGCTTTTGAAAATAGCGACTAAAAACAGGAAAATTTATGGAAAATATGCCTTCAAAGATGCATTCGAATCTCCCAAACCGTAATAACTGTTAGAAAACTGAGAGAGGTTTTTTGAAATGGGTCCGTTCCAGGCAAAATCCTCTTTTGGTTTGGAGAAATGCGTTCTCATTTGTTTGTAAGACATGCTTGAAATTATTGTGTTGTATAGGAAAAAACATAGTTTTAACTAACCATTTTTCCAACTCGGTGTTGAGTTTAATTGCCAACATTCACTATTGATTTGGTGCGAGAGGGATGAAATGGATATATGACGTGGAGGCGGGAGGTGAGAGCGGGGAGGTTACGTGGCAGTCAGTGAGTAAACGGGATGGGTGACGAGAGAGAGTCAACGATATTATTTCTTGGTGGGAAGGCAGATGACAATTTTCAGAGGGGGGGTGTGAGATGAGTGGAAAGGGAGCAGGGGGTGCGAGATGTTGTGGCGCTGCCACGTTGCTTGGTAGGTCCCTCCTTTTCGGACCCCTTCCCCGCAAATAAAGCATGAAGGAGCTCTTTGGGGGGGGCGGGGGGGCGGGCGAAAACGATCCCCCGCCGTTGTTCCGGGCGGGGTAGATTGAGGCCATTGAAAGTGCTCCGGTGTTATTACATAGCATAAAACCTTATGTCCAGACTTTATTACAATTCTAATAATCGCACTTTAAAGGTTGCGATTAAACTAATCTAACACACGCTTAATAACCTTCTCAAACCACTTATATCCTCTAGTGCTGCATTTTGATTTGCGAGCCTACTTTTTCTTTCTTGGAAATAATTTGCAGAATAAAACATTATTTACAATATCATCATATGAAAATCAACATACAGTCATCAATTGATCCTATGAATCATAGGACCCTAACAAAGAGGAACCCAAAGGTAACCGCAAACCAATTTAAAATTGGAATCTATCCCTTCGAGCTTCAGAGAGGGCTCTCTCTATATGAATATTCAATCACTTAGATGACTAGTTGTCTTAGATTTTTATGCTAGGTATTGAGATCAAAGAGGAATAGTTTTAACTGTTTGATGACAGGGAAGGGGGAAAATCCATTGGGCATGGAGTCAAATTAAGCTAAAGGTTTTAGTGTTGTGATGGGAAATGAAGAATGACTTAAACAAGGGCAAGATAAGCAATCCTTTATGGTTATAAAATTTCATTGTAGAGATGTGAGTGAAAGAATATTGAAGTTGATCACATCTAAAGCATCTAGCTAAGGATAAATTTTAGATATTTTTGTAGAGGAAAAAACAATGAAATGTTGAGTCAATTATTCCAGAGCATCTTACAAATGAATTCTGAAATAAAATTTTAAACTAAACACCGAAGACTTTACACTTAAGCATGGAAATAACAAAAGGTAAAAACATAAACAGGAGATGAACGTCACCATAAATGATTGACTCAAGAATCCTTGAATAATCAGACTTCGACCTTCATCATTCACTGAAATGTTTTAATGAAAATGTACAATGCTTAATGTCTTCTCTCCGTCACACACCAACCAACCTTCTGCACACTAAAATTCATGAAATACATATAATTAGCTCATCCCTGGACATAGGGGGTTGAGCTAAACCATATCCCCAAAGATAGAGTCAGTTACGTTAGATTTAGAAATTGGCTGCTAGGAAAAATGGACTGAATTTCTGGAAAATAGGGGTCAAAGATTAGATCATATCTCTTGAATCATGACAACTGTTACAAAACCGAAGGAGGTTTTTGTAGATGAGCTTGTTCTTGAGAGAAATCTCTCTTAGTTTTCGAAAATTATTCTCTAGTTCCTTGGAATCCATGCCCAAAAATCACGACTAAAACAAGAAATAACGAAAAATGAAAAATAAGTTGTAAAGATTCATTCAAATATTCCAATTTATGACACCTGTGAAGAAACTGAAGGAGGTTTTCGTTATTTAGCTCGTGTTTGACAAAAACCTCTTTTACATTTTCAAAATTTATCGCCATTTGGTTTGAAACTGATTTTGAAGTTAACTGCTAAAACAGTAAAAAGCGCAGCAAATCCCCTATTGGATAACATCTGTTGATACTGTAAACTCCCATCCTTGAAAATCATCACCTACAGTAGAAGCGCATCGAACTTCATTTGTGTGAATTTGACGATGTGTTGAAGTCTCAGACTGGGTAAGATGGTTGATGAATTGTGTGTTGATTTATGGTAGCATCGGATGTGCTCTAGCCTTTCAATCTTGTATACAGGCTAAGACACATGTATTCCATAATACCCAGAAATGGTTTTGGAAAATTCCACTTAGAGATGGTTTAATTAAATTAATTAATCGTTTTTTAATGTTTTCCTAAGTCTAAACTTAGGGAAACTAATTAATTAAAGGGTATTAATTAAACTAAGTGTGAATCTTCTAGATAAAGTCATGGATCACCTCCAAGTTAATCTTAGCCCTTGATTATGTTTTAATCTTGGCCGTTGAAGAGTCAATAGAAGAATATAAGGAGGGTGAGGGGCCTATGGAAAACACATCAGACAAAGAAAGAATCAAGAGATCGATTTCTTCAGCCAAAGGAAGAATCAAAGTGATTCTCGATTGCAGAGAGGGGAAGGTGAAATCTATAGGAGGGAGAATTTCTGAAGGATAAAGAGTGCAAGAAGAGAAGTGAGAAGGGAGCCATAACAACAGTGCAGAGAGAGCCAAGCAACAGTTACGCTGAGCCAACGCAAAGCAGCAGAGGGAGTTTCGATTTCAGTTGGAGAGACAACTAAGGGTTTATCTAGGATCCGAAGGACATTTTTGGAAGAGGAGAAAACTCTAGTCTCACACAGCAATGAGCACCGAGGTAACCATAATGAGCAACAACAACAGTGACGCAGTGACAACGTGAGTGATGCAGTCACTGCATAGAAGAGCCACTCAGTGTGGGTGCTGGTTAGTGCCGGAACTTCGTGGTGAAGTAAGAACTGTCTCACTAAGCCTATTCTCATCAGATTTCTTCAGGTGTTTGATTGATAATTACAATCACACATTTGTACTCAGGATTTCTGCATAATAAAGAAACCCTCAGATCTACAGCACCAGTTTTCCCGCATTGGGTTTTTCCGGGGACAGTTGTCCAAAAATAACGATGTCTATGTGTGAATACTTGTGCTATTTCTTTTATGTTGTTTATTGATTGTGAAGTCTACAACATATTTGATTTTGTTATTTAACACATTGAAATGTTAAATAATTGTATTTGAGAATGCAATAGAAGAAATATAAGAAGTAGCTGCAGTAGGATTCTACATTACAGAATTTTCACATTGTGTTGACAACCTCAAATACCTCCTTTGAACCTCCATGCACAAAAAGGAATGCCAAAACTCTGACCTTCTATCAAATCTTAATGCCTTTGACAGTAGCGCAACAAAATGGAGAAGCGCAACAACTTGTGGTGATAATGATATGATGAAATATTAGATGTGACCTTGCAACTGACTTGACAAGACGCCACTTAACTTGACGCAATGACGAAAAACCCAAATCCGTTATTATCTTCACTCATGACTTGAATGACATTTTCCTAAACTTACTAAACTAGACCCTTTAAGACTTTTGACAACTTGGTTTTATTTACCAATCAAACTTTAATATACACTATTGACACTATGACATGATCTCTATGAGGTCATAGCAACACTTTACAAATTTACCAAAATCTTAAAAATGCCAAACTTGACAACTATAACATGGGACACTAACAACTCCCTCACCTGTCTGCATCTTAGTGGTCCTCAACTTTTCTTTCAATAAAATATTCCAGTTCTTGGAAGGATTCTAGAAAAGCATTGCAACATCCTGTTACCCACCACTTCGTGGGTGTTATCTATAGGAGAATTTTTTTCTCCATGTTGGTCCTTAGCTGACAACCAACATCCCCTTGCAGCCATCAACTAGCTCGTTGTGGCATTTCTCCACCACCTCAAACAACCATGTGGTCCCCCACCCATTTGTATTGATCGTATGTTTGAAGTTGGGCCACCCGAACCCAAAGGTATGTCTTGTCATTTGGTAATTGAGTGTTGGGTTTACTTATCATGGATACTTCTTGGCATAGAGTAATGGGGGGATTTGACGGAAAGAGTGGGCTTAGTTTGTGCTTTTGTCCCCTTGACCTCTTTTGGATGTTACCCTTGGATTTTAGTCCTGGGATCTCTGTTACTGACCATTTGGTTTTAAGGTGGTACTACTTGGGAAAACTCGATTTTGGTTCATGGTATCGCTCCCTCATCCACATATATCACTTCCCTTCTTTTCATTATAACTCCATTCATCATCTTTCCCACTTGGGTCCGCATTTCTTCACTAGTTCCACATAGGGCTAGCCTCCCCTTTCCCTTGCCCCCACCTTGGTTCAGGATTGGAATGATGCCCCAGAGGTTGAAGCAGATGAAAAGAAAAGTAAAAGCATAAATGGCTACAGTCAACAGGGAAATGTACCACAAGATGCAAAAGATGGCCGGGGAAAACATTTTTAGCACGTGGGCAAAAGCCAATGCATGAACTCTACCCCATACCTATGGCCATCACCCTGGTTCCATAGGCCCTAGATGAGCCTCGTTTATCATTCAACTACCCATGATTGTCCCAACCCCTGGAGCGCAATGAACCACCCCACCAAAAAGGGGGTGTCCACTGCTATATCTTACACATCATGCTCTTATCCTTTGAGCCCTGAGTAGTTAATCTAAGAAAAATCATAAAAGACAAAAGACATATAAAGAAGGGCGGAAAAATAAAGGTTAGGGCACATCATGTACCACGATTGCTCCCTCTTATACAATATATACCCAGGTGTGGGCTTCCCTTATTTTAGTACCCTTGTACCCCAATATGTGGCCCAAGATTGCCCCTCTCATTCCCTATTCCATTCACCTTTTTATCACATGAAACCACCATTTGAGGGATGTAGCTTGGACATACTATCCTCTCTAAAGGAAGAAACCACCTGATAAGGTACTTGGCTAACCCCCTTTGGAGCTTGGAGACATTAGCACATGCCAGAACCCACTATGGAAGGGCATGTCATTATGAAGTGTCAATTTGTTGTCAATGGTTTGTAATCTAATCGATTACTTTAATGACTTGTTGTGCTGGAAGGCTAGGGGACACATTGGATTTTATGAATGATTGCAGATGGTTCCCATCCTAAGTTTGGTCTCCCTATACGGGGTCCTAACTCTCCAGAGGGCTACATTGGCGCATGTAGGGTGTGTTTAGAGAGCCATGGGCCTCCGCAACAGTAGACAATCTCCAGAGATGTTCAAAGATTGCTCGAGATCCAGTTATTGGACGAGGAAGATGCACCTGGTACACCATGCCCAACGGGCCCCATAGTTGCACCATACACTTGGCAGGTGATCCAGGACTTGTACGCTAATGTGGCATCATTCATTCCATCATTTGAGCCCTTAGAAATGGTCTACAAGCATCTTCGACTTACTTGGAGACCCATGAGGTCTTTGGTGTGCCCCCACACCCACTAGGAGCACCACAGGTTTATTGTTTGGAAAACAAGGGGCCGCCCCCCTTGTCCATCACTTTTGAGGGTCCTATTCGTCATTAAGGCACTTATGGACCTCATCAGGCCTCTTGGAGGGCCCTACGCCATGCATAGATTATTATTTGACCTCTTGAGAGGCTTATTATTTTATTTTTTAGCTAGTTTGGTGGGCGTGTCACAAAAAGTTAGTTAATTTGCACACTATTTTATTTTAGGCGCTAATGTAGGCCCATCCTTGCAAATGTACTCACTAGATCTAGAATGTCTCCTCTGACTTCACTATCTTTGCCCCTCTCTCACTGCTTCGATCTCACTGAATCGCTTCCGACAACAAAACATTGCTACTCTGGAAATCGATTTCCCAGCAAAATAGAATTGCTCAAGTGTCTCAAGTGTTTTCTCCAAGCACCATTGACTTCTTCTTATAATCCTTCGTTGAGACTTCAACGACCAAGATTAGATCTTAATCAATGGCTAGGATTAACTAGAAATCAATCCAGGTGATTATCTTGAACATTCTCACCATGACTTAATTCTGATTAATTAATCATATTCCCTAAGTTTAGACTTGGGAAATAATTAAAAACTGACTAATAATCTGATTAAGTCATTTCTAGGTGGAATTTCCAGAAACGATTTCTGGGTTTTGGAGATCTCATGTATTTAAGCCTCTCCACAAAATTTCAAGGGTAGAACACATCCGGTGCTACAAAAACTAACACGAACTTGTGGGGAGAAAGAGAAGAGGGAACTCGAATTGTGGGGGCCACATGAAGGAATAGAAGGGGCAACAAGATAAATAGAGGTGGAGGGCCTCATTTTAGGGATCTTTTGCTCATTTGATAGTAGAACCGTTTTTTCTCAAGCTGTTAGCTTGGTCAACAGAGTGTTGTTTAGCACACGAGATTTCTGAGGGGAAATCTCAACTCCTACTTCGGTGGACTTCGAGTGCCATCCTTAGGGAGCTTTGCTACATTCTTGGCATTGTTCCAGAGGGGTTTCACAAGGAGATTCGAGCTATTGAGGAGCAGGCTGGGCGCAGTAAGGGACCACATATTCTTGTGGGGAGTGAGCTTCATAACAACGCGGGTTTCGGGAATTTAGAAGCATATTCTCATGGTACCTATTATTGCTTGCTGCCTACACCTACCTACAGTTAGTGAGAAAAGCCTTTAACCCAACAAGGTGTGGTTGGTGGTGGCAATGAACTAAGAGATGGGGCTGTCACCTATTCCCAAATCTCTCTGTTTAAGCTATCTCCTAGGTTAGCTAAGGGGGGTGGTCTCTAAAGGGAAAACTAAGTTAAAAGATGTGAGATTTCTAGGAGATGTTAGAGTGAAATGGATTACATCTTGAGATTACAAGTAAATATAATATGAGCAATACGAGCTAAAATCAGGTTCAATAAGCATCAACACATGAGATAATAGTAAGCATATGTAAAACCAGTGCCTTCAAAATATTGCTAAAAAATGAATGACACTTGCTCAAAATAAAATAAGGTGCTTCAAATTGAAACACAAGTAATCCTGAAAATGAAACAAGAGATGTTAGCAAAACAAGTTATCAATGCAAGATATAAAGATGATTTCAAGATATATGATCACTTATTAATCCAAAGCATAATTAGAATTCTACTTCCAAAATATAGATGAGATGATACTTTGCAAAAAACAAAGTATTCAATTCAATACATATTCATAAATGACAAGTATGTGGATTATTTGCAAGTAAAACAATAAGATGTATTAATATGAAATGCACTTAAACTAAAATTGAATGCAATTATCTTAGTTAGTTTAATCTAAATGCTTAATCTAGGTGAGAGATCTTCCTCTTGAGCTTTTACCAAAGGGTAAAAATTGGGGTGACTGTAAGAAAGAGGGGCTAATGACACCATGATGTCGTTGACGATTCCCTTCCCTCGAGTCTTACTAGCCAGCGTGTGCCTTCATTCCTATAAGGTGACAAGTCACCTTCATAACTGCAAAGTCACACGCCTTTACCTTACTTCATACCAATTGTAAGAACTTTCCAAGAAAGTCTTTTTCCTATGATTTCTGTCAAGCAAGATTATACTTGGAGGTAAATTTTAATGCAACTATGTGAAAATGCCTAATATGGTTATGCAAGTGAGTTTGCAAGTGCTATGTAAAAAATGGAAATGCTCTTAGTAATATCACTTTCTATATTCGCTCAAGTAAACATAAGATGCATAAGCTTCAAGAACAATTAAAATTGTGAGTTGCTAAAGATAAATGATGAACCAATAACATGTTATAGCAAATGAAGCTTGAAGTTTATTAACAACTAAATTGCATGTAAAGTAAATTGCAATGCTTTGAAAACTAAATTTGAGATTTGTGCTCACAATAGCTTTGCAAAAGAAACTTTAAATTTGAGGAAATTAGCTTGACATGAAAATAAATGATTGCTTTGAAAAATAAACTTGTCAAATAGACAATACTTCAATATTCTCAAAATGGAAATGTGGCATAACAATAAAACATGAATTAGTTAGACAAGTGTCTTGCTAAATATATCAAAGTTTGCCAAAAATAATAATGATGCTTGCATGAAGTAAAAAAAAAATTGCTTTGCAAATGGAAATGTAACCTGAAACTTGTAGCAACTATGATGCTAAATGCAATCTTAAAATTTGCGTAGCAAATTTGAGGAAAAAGAAATGCGATTTGTGTTACTTCCCAATTAGAGCATGCATATGTGATGTGCAAGAAAATGAAACTGTCAAAACCAATAAGTCAATCCATCTACAAATTCCCTCTGTAAAATGGAGAGATAGGGATGCCAATGTGTAAAACCTACGCTCCCACAACAAATACATAAATTTTTATTATTATGGTGTTGCAATGAGGTTAGAGCCTCTTGGAGGGCTTCCTAAGGAATAGATGAGAGAATACAATGTGAAATCTTAAAACAAGAACGAAATCCCTTCAATTATGGGAGTCCAAAAGAGATGAAAGAGTTCTACAATTAGAGAATACAAGCTCCAAAGTGGTGTACGACCTAGACTTCTTCCACAAGCTTTCCTAATGCCCACGAACTCCTTGAAATGCAACTTGAAGCTTGGGAGAACCTACAAACAAGAATGTTAGGGTTGCAAAACTAAAACCAATGTTAGTGTGAAAAGAGAGCATGTAAGTATGTGAATATGCTACAAAATAATATGCAAAGGCTAAATCAAGTGATGGGAAAAGATTCCCATCGTTTGTCTAGCTTATGAGAAGCTCTTAAATAACTACTTAATGAAACGAAAACGCAAATTAAAAGATGTAAATGAATTTTTTAATATTTTGATTCATGTATAGACTATGTGAAGGAGAACCGTGCAAGAACAAGTACTTTAAAAAAAAATAGATCTATGAAATTCAAATAACGATGAGAGCTCCTTGAAAACAATGTAAAGAGTGGGTTGGTCTCTTGAAGACTTCCCCTCAAGCTTGCTAGTTGATTCAACAATGATCCTCTACAAAATTTCCAACAAACATTAGTTCATATGGATTAAATCAATAAATAATGGCAAGAGAGCTCTAGAATTTGTATGAAAATAGATAGAGTTGTCTAGCCTAGAGCATATCAAGTAACCAATTGCAAATGTAAGATAACTATATATCTACAATTCAACAAAAGCATATGAGAAAAATGAAATATAAATCAAAGGCACAAGTAGAGATATACCATCAATGATCCAAGCAATGCTCCAATGGAATAACAATCATGAATGAACCCCAATGTCTTTTTATTCATATGAAGAACAAGAGTACATGGAAGCAGAGCTTCCCCAAGCACAATAGCTCGTTGTCAAGATACAATATGAGAGCCCATGGCTCCATTATATAGAGAGTTGGAAGCAAATCCCAATGTAGAAGTGATTAAATAAGTGGCATGAGGTGACAATCTCAAAGAAAAATTTGAATTTGTTGAAAGGAGCTCCAATGCCAAGTGTAAAATCAATTTCTGACAAGTGGACATCATTTCTTCTTCCCTTATGTGCCAAATTCGAATTTTATGATGGAATGACAAGTGCAGATGGGTGGTAACCCATGTGGAGACAATTTCCCCCCAAAATCTCCACCAAATATTCTCCCAAATGTGCATTAACTTCAGAAATTCAAATTTCCAAGTAACCAACTTTTTCATTTATGCCAGAAATCCGATTTTATTTGAGCACATGTCATTTCCTTGATTTTAGGAGTCTACATCACCTTGGGACTTCACTTTAACTCCTCCATAATTTTCCACCTCATTTACATTTAGCATGTGTGGATATTTATTTTTTTCCATTTATTTAATTTCTGGCTTAATTAATTGTCAGTTTTCCCACTAAACTTAGGAAAATTGGGTTTTGAGGTTTCAAAACACATTTTTAACCCCTCAAAGTGTGTCATAGTAGAAAGTTGAAGGTGAGAGGTGCAATTTTTATTACTCATACCCCATACAAATTCTCTAGACATCACTTATTACATTACAAATGCAATTTTTATTGCAATTTCTGCTCTGTGGGAAATCTAAAAAATTAACAAATGACTACCTAGACGTAACCAAATTCCACGATTTTTTTTTGTGTGATCTAGAATGGTAATAAACATTGACTCTAGACACTAGGACTTACCCAAGGCCTCACCATCAAGCCATACTCCGACTTTGGGGTAAATTTGGAGGAAAAAACTCAATTAATTATTAAGTCCTAGTAGATAGATGATAAGTAACCAAGTGAAAAAAAATCTCCCAGAGTAATACTCACTTGTTGGCAAGGTCCCAAGCTACCTAGGCCTGTTATAGACTCAAAACTCATCATTACTAGAATCACTTATTACAATTCCTAGCAGGGTGTGGAATCTGGGTACAAGAGAAAATGATGAGAAGTAGAAGTAGAGTTTAAACACTCTGGTAATGTGTTGATATCTGATGTTACAAGTGTCCTTTGGTACATCTTTGGGAATGGAGTCTTTAGATAGTCATCAAGTGCCATTCCAATGGTCAACATTTAGCTCCATATGGGGATGCATGCTAGATATGAAGTGATAGTGTGCAAGAACCTGGAATCTGCATCCACGGACAAAAGACATATATCAGCAGTATCCATTCAAAATATCATCAAATGAAATCAAGTACAAAAACGAAGAAAGGGAAATTTATTCTAAGAGCATAAATGACAATTTATTCATGAAATAAACTACTTAAACAAAAATGACAAGAGATAAGGTTAGAAATATGATACAAATAAATGCACGGTGACATTAAATGTCCTCAATGAAGTTCATGTTGAGAACCTGCCTCCATGGGCTGCTTTTCTGATGTGCCTGTCCAATTCTGAATATTTTAGGACTTTGATCCGTCCCAACACTGTGTTGTACATGGTCGTTAGATTTACCAAATCCTTTCCATTTTTTTCTTTTCTTTTTAATATATTGTGATGTCGACGTTGAGTGATCAAAATAGACCTTTTTTCCCGATCTTGAAGATGTTCAAATGAAAAATTTGAAGTATCCAAGACTTGTTTGACATGCCTTTCTCCATTCTGCATCTGCTCTGACATGGGTGATGGATCAATCTCATGAGTATTAACCTGATTCCCCATAGTTTCCTTGCTATCCAGGTCACCTTCAATTAGCCATTTTTCAATGGAATAAATGACCTCCTCATAATAAGATGAATCTTGTTTCAGTGGATCAGGAGGCTTATGATCTGTTTCTTTCTTCTTTTCCCATTCGTCATCTGACCCAAGTTGGAATTTTTGCACCTGTAATCTTTCCATTTCCAACAGCCTATTCTAAAAAGTGATATGATTAGCCTTCATAACACTTATTTCCTTGGCATGATTTTTTTCCATGGTGTTGATTAATTGCACTTGTTTTTCTTCCATGGCGAGCAACCTATTTTGAATAAAGGTCATCTGATTAGAGTGATTGACCTCCATGGCCTTTATTGTTTGTGCTTGATTTACCTCCATGGTCTTAATGAGTGGAGCTTGGTTGAGTTGCATATCCTTATTCATTTGAGTCAAACCCTTGATGAGATCCTTATCATTCTCATTTGCTTGAGTTTTTGCTTAGATCTTTCTTTCATCCCCATATTTTTCTTTAAAGACATCAATGATTAATTCTAGAGAATCGAAATTGTTAGCAGGTAAGTCTTTGAACCAATCCATAGCATCGACATCTAATGAAAAGATGAAAAGTTTCATTTTAACGTCCTCATGGTTAATAGCACGGCACCATTTGCTCACACAAAGGTGGAAATTCCTAAGGTGAGTTTCGGTAGTAATGGGATTGGTGTGGTTGGTCACAAGAAAATAAGAGATGGAGCTGTCACCTATTCCCAACTCTCTCCGTATAAGTTATCTCCTAGGTTAGCTAAGGGGCGTGGTCCTTAAATGGAAAACTAAGTTAAAAGACGTGAGATTTCTAGGAGATGTTAGAGTGAAATGGATTACTTTTTGAGATTATGAGTAAATATAATATAAGCAATATTAGTTAAAATCAACTTCATAATAAGCATATGTAAAACTAGTGCCTTCAAAATATTGTTCAAAGATGAATGATACTTGCTCAAAATAAAATAAGGTGCTTGAAATTGAAACACAAGTAATCTTGAAAATGAAACAAGAGATGATAGCAAAACAAGATATCAATCCAAGATATAAAAATGCTTTCAAGATATATGATCACTTATTAATCCAAAGCATTATTAGAATTCTAATTGCAAAATATAGATGAGATGATACTTGCCAAAAAACAAAGTATTCAATTCAACACATATTTTTTTTTTTTAACTGAAACGGGTGTATCTTTATTTGAATTGGTAGAAATTTGGACTTACGCCATTGCTGCCATCATTACATTGCATCTAATTCTGTTCCATGATACACGCTGCAGATTCCTCATGGGTTACATAGATGGATAGAGCTATCCCCGTTTATGAGAATTTGACCTTTCCCAAGTGTGCAGCCCTTGTTTGCCAAAAGATCAGCTTCGCTGTTCAGATTTCTGAGAATGTGGAAGCATTTGTAGGATTCAAAATCTAGGAGGACTTCCTTCAATCTGCTCAGAGTTTTGTTAAGACTTGCATTGGTGAACAAATTCTCCGAGTTTAACTTTTTAATTAAGATCTCGGAATCTCCGAAAACTTGGATTTCTTTATCCCCTCTATCTCTAGCAATTTGGCAGGCTTTAAGAAGGCTTAAAATCTCAGCTTGATTGTTAGATTTCTGCCCAATGCCCCAGGAGAAGTTGTCCCTTCTGACTCCATCCGGGGCATAGATGACCCCACCTGCTCCAGCAGCCCCGGGATTGCCTTTAGAGGCACCATCAAAGAAGATCGTAGATATTTTTTGTTTTTTCCACCACTCTTGAAAGTTCTCTTCAGGTTCTCTTATTCTCCAAACTGGATTCACCGATTGAGGAACAGAGAGCAGCCTCCGGGGGTAGGGGGAGAGAGGGCCCATCCACCTTTCTTCTTCAGGAAGCAGCAAAGGATCTGCAGAAAAGTACTGCTGTTGGGCAGCTTCCAGGAGGAGGGATTTCGCTTTGGCAGCTACAGCAAAAGGAGTTTGTTCCTTTCCGTTGAAGATCAAGTCGTTCCGGGCCAGCCAAGTCTGCCAGCAAGTGAATTTGGGGATGGCATTCCAGATTTTCCTCCAAAAAGATTTGCTGGGGATTTTGTAGGGATAGCATTGGTTCCAGGAGTCGAAGAAATCAGCTACAGTGTTATACGAGGGAACAGTGATGTGGAACTCATGAAGGATAAGACACCACACATCTTTGACAAACTTGCAGTCCATGAAAAGGTGCTTGGCAGTTTCTGCACTGGTTTTGCACAACTCGCATCTGTGAGGCCCAGCTATGCCTCTTTTCATCAGATTGTCTCCGGTTAGCAATTTGTTATGAGCCAGCGTCCAAAAAAGGAAGTTGACTTTTGGTAGAGCGAGGGGCTCCCAGACTTTCTTCCAGAAATTCGGATTTCTGCTGCTGTTCTTGATGGGTTGAAGTGCGTTGTAAGCTGCAAATGATGTATAGGTTCCGGAATGCCCCCATCCCCATCTGTCCTTCGACCTTCTGCTCACTGGGGCTGCGTCTTCCAGCATCTCATCGAGCGCAATCATCTGTTGATTTAATCGGCCAGGGATGCCATGGAAATCCCAACCATTCCATGCACCGCAACAATCCCACTTGGAGAGATCGTAAACGCTGTTGATTCCAGCGCGTTCCAACCAGTTTCTTAATTCAACGATTTCATCGTTTTCTGAAAGAGGGGCTCTGTTCATTATTCGATCGTGCCATAGTTTTGTATGTTTACCATTGCCTGGAATTTTGTATACTCTTTCTTTGAAAAAATTCAGGCTTCTGCTGCATAGTTTCCATACCTAGGAGACGTTGATTGTTTGAGACACCTGGAGATTTCGAAGCGGCACCTTGTGGGCATACTTTGCTTTCAGAGTTTCGCTGACAGGGTGCTTTGGGTTCTCATATAGATTCCAGAGGATTTTACCTCCCATCGCCAGATTGACCATGGCTGGATCCCGGATTTGCAGACCTCCCTCTGCGAAAGAGCGTTTCACCTGGTCCCATTTCACAAGGTGCATTTTATGAGTGTTACCCTTCCCACCTTGCCAGAGGAAGTCACGAATCAGTTTGGAGATGTGATCTGTCACCTGTTTTGGCGCAAGGAGGAAGGCAGCGTGGTAGATTGGTAGTGCGGAGAGCACAGACTTGATCAGGGTGACCTTACCTCCGTAGGTGAGCCAATATCCTCCCCAGATTGTGATCTTTGACTTGATTTTGCTGATGACTTCAGACCACAGCGCTCTCTTATTACAACCATTAATTATAGGGAGTCCAAGGTATTTTATCTTCTCCCATTGGGCTTGGCTATTGAAACCAAGGAGGGTAGAGATATTTGTGAGCTCCTGTTGCTCGATGTTCCATCCATAAACTTCACTTTTCCCTTCATTTATGGAGGCTCCCGTGACCCTGCAGTAACTTTTTAGGACTTCATCAAAAGCTTTGGCAATTCTTGTAGAGGCGCCTCCGAGAAGGAGAGAGTCATCTGCAAATAGAGCATGGTTCTGGGCAGGAGAGTGAATGGAAGGTTTAAGGCCTAGAAGAGAGCCTGCATCTTTTTCTGCTGAGAGCTTTCTGCTAAGAGTGTCCGCCATCAAAATGTAAAGGAAGGGAGAGAGAGGGCATCCCTGCCTGAGACCTCTCTGGGCATGGAAAAAGGTGGTAGGGCGGCCATTGACGAGGGGGGCAATCCAAGGGTTGTCAGTGCAGGCTTTGATAAGAGAAACAAAGTGAGGGGAGAAACCAAAGGCAAGGAGGACTTTGTATAGGAAGGGCCGGTTGACTCGATCAAAGGCGTTGGCCATGTCAAGTTTGATCAACATCCCTTTTTCTTTTCGTTTCTCGCTTGAGTGAATGATCTCCTGGACTTGGATGACATTGTCCAGGATGTGCCTGCCTTCAACGAAACCTCCTTGATTGCTAGAGATAAGTTTATTTAGGAGAGGCTTGATCCTATTTGCAAGGAGCTTTGCCAGAATTTTGTAAGAGGCGTTGCACAACGATATGGGCCTGAATCTAGCAAAGGTTTCAGGATTAGATTCTTTTGGGATGAGGGCCAGGTATGTGGAGTTGGTTCCTCCCCCTACCTTGGCTTTATTCCTGAATCCTTTAATCATCTTTAAGAGATCTGTATTAATAATGTCCCAGCACATCTTGTAGAAGTGGATGGTAAAACCATCGGGCCCAGGAGCCTTGTCTGAGTCCATAGACCAGATCACTTTTATGACTTCTTCTTCCGTGAAGGGTCTGTTGAGATCGAAGTTGTCTTCAGGTCTGACCAGGAGGGGAATGTTGGAAAGGAAATCAGCGGTGTCCTCCTCATTACCTTGGATTCCTGCAGTGAAAAGCTGTCTATAATGATTTTCAGCTGCCTCTTTGATCTGACTGAACCCTTTGCAGATCTGCCCTTCTGCTGTTGTTATTTCAGAGATGTGATTTCTGCAGAGTCTTGCACGGTATTGGCGGTGGAAGAAGGTGGTGTTCCTGTCGCCCGCCTTCAGCCACAGACTTCTAGATTTGATTCTCCAGTACTCCTCCTCTAGCCGGAAGGATTGGAATGACGCACATTGAATTTTGACTTCTTTGTCCAGCAGTGCTGGAGTGATATCTCTGTTTTCCATATCGATTTGCAGCTCCTCAAGGGTCTGCACAATTTCTTTTCGGTGACTAGTTGGATTTGGAGGAGGTTTTTTGATCCACTCCTTCAGAGCCTGCTTCGTGGCTTTGAGCTTTTGCTCCCACACATAGCTGGGGGACCCTGAGAAGGATTTGCTCCAAGCTGTTTTCACTGTGTCAAAAAAGCCTTCTCTTTCAGTCCATAGGGGGCTGAAACGAAATGGGATAGGGCCCAAATCTTCTTCGTCTTCTAGAGAAAGCTGGATAGGCTTGTGATCTGAAGTAAGTTTGGGAAGGATTTTGGTGGTTATGATCTTCTTGGTTATCATCAGAGCACCTTGAACCAGAAATCGATCCAATCGGGCAGAGATATGTTCCCCTCCCACTCTGTTATTGGACCAAGTGAAGAGCCCTTTCGCCGGAATGAAATCAACGAGGTCCCAATCCTGAATGAGACCTTCGACCAGAGGGAGGAAGGGGTCTCTGCTGTGTGTGCCTCCCCTTTTTTCCTTGAATTTCAAAACAATATTTAAGTCCCCTGCCAAAATGATATTTTTGGGGGAGCGCTGCTCAAGGAAGGCTATGAGGGAGGTCCAGCAATCTCTTTTTTCTGAGTATAAAACAGGAACATAAAGATTGAAGAGGGAGAAAGTTAACTTACTTGGGTTATGCATTAACTCCGTGAAGATCCAGTGTTGTGTTTCATGAGAATTTTTCAGCTGGAAGAGATCCTCTGACCAGAGGGTTGCGAGTCCTCCGGAAGAGCCTCTTGAGCTGACAGCTTTTCCTACCTTTTTTTTCCATTTCTTCTTGCTGATGTCTAGGAGGGCTTTCCCCTCTATCTTTGTCTCTTGGAGCAAGAGGATATCTGAGGGCTCCATTTTGAGAAGGTCTTTGATCGCTTCAGCTTTCGAGGGATTACCCAGACCTCTGCAGTTCCAAGAGACGATACACATTATTTACCTGGGAAGTGGAGGGAGCCTCCCTTGGGGGGCCTGGTCCTGGTATTTCTCCCGATAGACATCTCTATAGTGGGCTGGCTTCCTTGAGTTTTGATCCTTTCAGCCTCCTCTTCCCTTTCTTCTCTGCGAGATTTCCTGCCAACTTTTTTTTGTGGGTTGCTCGAAGGTTTCATCCTCCGAGGACCCGGAACTGTCAATAGGCTTTTTCCTTGTGACATCTGCATATGAGGGATTTGAAGGGCTTCCTTGGGTGGCCTCAGGAAGAGACTTTTCCCCACCATCTTGAATATTAATTGGAGGTCCAGGCTGGTCCAGGGTTTCCTGATTTGCTGTAGCTGCCTTATTCTGACTGTTTTCTTTGCCATTTGGATTTTTACCTTGGATGTGATTGGAACTGCTTGGTGCCTCTTTCAGGGGACCTTTCCCAGTGCCCTTTTTATGATGGATGGGTTTTTGGACTAGAGTCCATTGCTCTCCATTTTGGTTCTCAGGTTGATCTTCTGCCTTCTTCTGCAATGTTTGGCAAAGTGCCCGTAGCCATGGCAGTGTCTGCATTTGAATGGGAGCTGTTCGTATTCCAGCTCTTGGACATGTGTCCATCCTGCGATTGTGAGGTTGATGGCTTCCGGTAAACCCTCCTCCAGGTCTACTTCGACGCAAATACGGGCACAAGAGTATTGATCTTTCCTTGGGGCTTGATCAATATATTTGCCTAAGGCGTTGCCTATGATCTGAAGAGACTTTGGGTTCTAGCAATGAAGGGGAAGATGGGGAAGCCGCACCCACACCGGAACGGCCGAAGGAACGTCCTGAGCTGGATCAAAATCAGGCGACCATTTATTAAGGTATAGACCTTGCGGCTCCATAAAGTAAGGGCCATTCCTGAAGATCAAGCTTCTGTCCTCTGCACTTTCAAAGACAAAGACGAAGAAACCTTTGCCAACGAAGTAACTTTTAACTCCCTCTTTGGTAAGCGGCTTCCAGTTCCTTTGAGTCCAATCCTCCACCGACTTGGGAGAGGGCCAGAGGCCCGTAAACTGACCTATGAGGCCGCGATCAGCCAGGTTTAGAGCAGCTTTGCAGGTTTCTTCCTCGGGGAGGGCTACTGAGGGGATGGTGTCCATCTTCTTAACAAATTTCTATGAGATCTATTAATATGAAATGCACCTAAACTAAAATTGAATGCAATTATTTTGGTTACTTTTAATCTAAATGCTTAATCTAGGTGAGAGATCTTCCTCTTGAGCTCTTGCTAAAGGGAAAAAATTGGGATGACTGTAAGAAAGAGGGGCTGAGGACACGATGGTGTCGTTAATGATACCCTTCCCCTGAGTCTCACTATCCAGCGTGTGCCTTCGTATAAGGGGACAAGCCACCTTCATAGATGCAGGGTCACACACCTTTACCTTACTTCGTACCTGTTACCACTCAAACCAGCAGGGGACCTACAAGGGGTTCCTAAGAGGGCAACTGCTAGGTTAAGGGCAATGATGGAGACTTAGCCCACTGTCACCACAGCTAAGGCTCCCTGCTTTTTACAGACTTTCCACGATGGGACGAGACCCGATGCTTTAGGAAGCCACCTATAGAGGATATATCAATAAATATAAGATAAGTGACCCCTCAGACCCCTTTCCCTGGGATAGGATGAAGGATGGAGCTTGCTTGCTCTTTAAGCAAGGGACTTGGTTTTCTAGGGAGAGGGGATGAGGATTTGAGGGTTGAGGGAGAAGAATAAGGCTTATAAAGGAGTTTTCCAATCCCTAAAATCCCTTTGAAACTTGGATTCTCGAGTTGTCCTTGAAATAGTCTTTGGTGAAGAATGGGACCACACAAGGCCAAGTGGACCTAGCTTAGGTTAGGGGATGAATTTTGGAAACCAATGATGTTCTTAACTTGACCAAGGTGAGGGGAAATGATCAAACAAGAATTTTCAACCAAAGATGTCAAATTGATCCTATTAGGTACTAGCCTTGGGAACACCAGGGCAAAATTTGATCCTAGAGCTAGGGCTTGGGATATCCCGAGATTCCACTGTCTAATTTACTTCAAATTTGGAGGATACCTAGGGGACCCACCAACGCAGTAGATCCTAGGAGATCTAAATTTTCCTGTGGTTAGTTTCCCAGGAAAATGATGCCCTATGTGACCTAATGAGGCTAGACCTAGGAAAAAAGGGAAAAAAGGGAAAAAAGTGAAAAATGGGGTTGAAATGATCACCATTTGATGGACCAGTGCCTAATTTCATTTGGGGATATGGAGTCAAGGAGAATTGTGAAGACGGATTTTGCTTCTTGGTCAAGGAGACTCCAAAAGTCAACTTCATCCAATGTTGAAGGCAAGAGAAGAAATATGACATTGAAACATTTATACTTCATTGAAAATGGTGAAGGCTTATCAAGATAACACGATCTCTAAGACATTTCATTCATCCAACATGGTCCATACATAGAATAAACTAAATAGACACATAATTCCACATTAAACACATGCACCAATTAGCCCTAATTATAGCGAAGTTCCAATGTATGCAGCAAAATGAAAAATAATGTTAAATTTACACTTATAATGTTAGAGAGTATATCCAGCTAGCATCACATTTGCAATATAAGAAGCTCCAAGATAGAAAGACCTAATCCATACATCAAAATTCATCCATCATCCAAAAATATCCACCAAGGAAAAAATGCGAAGTTCTCTAATGAGAGAGAGATCCCAATCCAAGTAATGATATAAATTAATCCAACTAACTCCTATTTATACACCACTTAGGAGTTCGATTTAGCTAATGAGCCTACATTAGCCCATAAAAATAAAATAATGTGCAAATAAACCAACTTTTGGTGACAAGCCCACCAAACTAGCTCATAAATGAAATAATAAGCCTCTTAGGAGGTCAAATAATAATATAGGCATGTCGTGGGGCCCTCCCAAAGTCCTGATAATGTCTAGAAGTGCCATAATGATGAATAAAATCCTCAAAATGTGATGGACAAGGGGGTGGCCCCTTGTTCACCAAGTAGTAGACCTATGGTGCTCCCCATGAGTGTGGGGGCACACCAATGACTCCATGGGTCTCCATATGTGTCGAAGATTCCTGTAGATCGTCTGTAAGGGCTCAAATGATAAAATGAACGCTGCCATGTCATCGTACAAGTCCTGGGACACCTGCCAAGTGTGTGGTGCTCCTGTGGGGCCTGCTGGGCATAGTGTACCAAATGCATCATCCTCGTCCCAAAGGTGGATCTTTAGTAATCTCTGGACATCGGTGGGGACCCATGGAGTGCCGTTTGCTGTTGTGGAGGCCCATGACTCTCTACACACACGCTACATGTGCCAATGTAACCCTCTGGGAGGTTAGAACCCCATATAGGGAGACCAAATCCAAATGGACACCATCTGCAATCCTGCATAAGATCCAATGCGTTCCCTAGCCTTCCAATACAACAAGTCATTAGAGTAATCGTGTAAAAGAGATTACAAACCATAAACAACAAAGTGGGCACTTCATAATGGCATGCCCTTCCATAGTGGGCTTTGGCATGTGTTAATGTCTCCAAGCTCCAAAGGGGGTTAGCTAGGTACCTTATTAGGTGGTTTCTACCCTTAGAGGGGATAGTATGTCTAAGGTACGTCCCTTAAATGGGGGTGTTACGTGATAAATAAGTGAAATGGAATAGGGAATGAGAGGGGCAGTTCTGGGCCATGTATTGGGGCTCAAGGGTAGCTAGAGAAAGGGAAGCCCACACCCGAGTATATAATGTGTAGGAGGGAGAAATCGTGGTACATGAGGTGCCCCAACATTTATTTTTCCACCCTTCTTTATATGCCTTTTGCCTTTTACGAATTTTCTGTAATTAACTGCTTGGGGCCCAAAGGACAAGAGCATGATGTGTAAGATATAGCAATGATTACCCCCTTTTAGGTAGGGCAGTTCATTGCCCTCTAGGGGTTGGGACAATCATGGGTTCTTGAATGATAAAGGAGGCTCATCTAGGGCCTATGGAACCAGGGTGATGACCATGGGTATGGGGTAGAGCTCATGTATTGGCTTTTGCCCACGTGCTAACTATTTTTGTCTCGACAATCTTTTGCATTTTGTGGTAGAATTAGCTGTTGATGTGGCCATTTATGCCTTTACTTTTTCTTTTAGCTGCTTCAACCTCCAGGGCATCATTCCAGGCCTGACTCAAGGTGGGGGTAAGGGGATAGGGAGACTGACCCTATGTGGACCCAGGTGGGGGAAATGATGAATGAGGGTATAATGAGTGGAAAGGGAGTAATATATGCAGATAAAGGAGCCGGACCACGCACCCAAAGTCGGGTTTTCCCAAGTAGTACTGTTGAAGATTGAAACTAGGTTTGGTCTTCATAAATTGTATTTGAATCAATATTTATTGTACTTGTCAAAATAATAAAGAAATGGATTTTATATTATTATTAAATGACTTACTAAAGCATGGGTTTCATGCTTGGGTCATATTATTTTAGGTCAAAGTCCCCATTTTGGACTTCTAGGATTTATTCTGCATTTATAGAGTCATTACAAATTTCAGTTGACCCATACTGGGCTTTTGAATCATGTAATTAGGTCAAGTATTGAGTCAAATATGATTTATGGAGCCTCCACATCAAGTCGGCCTTCAAGTGATCAAGTCGGCCTCAAGCCCAGAAATTCGAACTCATCAGAAGCTTATAAATACATGGAGATCGAATTCATTTGGGGACATCTCTCTCACACACAAAAATTCGATGTCTACAACTGCATCAGGAAAAACTGCGAAATCAAAGAAGGGGTCAAAAGAAGTATGGTTTTGGACAAGCTAAAGGATTTGAAGAAAATCGAAATTTTGGTGTTTCTCTCTCTCACGTGCTCTAGTTTGGAAGATCGAAGTCTCTTATTATTCTGCTGCTTCAGTTGCTGCCGCAAAGGGAAGAATAGGTCGAAGTTGTTTCTACTGGGTTCTAGTACCTTCAGAAGTTGTATTGGGTCAAAATCGAACTCCTAGAAGCAAGATCGAAGTCTTTCCTCCAAGATTGAAGTTCCAAAAGCAAGGTCAAAGTTCCAAGGTCGAAGGAAGTGCTGCATAGTGCTGTTGTTGTTGCCAGATTGAAGTAGGATCAAAAGGAAGGTTGACTTGGTGTGGAGGAAGTCCAAGTCAAGTTCTAGAGTCTCAAGAATACTATTGAAGGAAGAATTATTGACTGGGTTTTTCCCTAGAATGGGGTTTTGCCCTGGTTACTGGCCTACATATGGTGTCCTTGATCTTTGTGCTTTTGCTTTGATATTTGCTTGATGAACTAAGAAGAAAGAAGATAAGAAAAACATAATAAGAACTAAAGAAAATAACAAGTAAATAATCAAGATCAAGAGAATCTTTCTGCCTTTCTGATTCTGTAACAAGTACCACCCTAGAACCAAATGGTCAATAAAGGAGATCCCACGAGATTAAGATCCATGGGCAACATACAAAAGAGATCAAGGGGACATGAGGTCCACCTTCAAACATATGATGAATACAAATGGGTGAGGGACCCCATGGCTGGCTCAAGTGGCGGAGAAATGGCACAACAAGCTAGTTGAAGGCTGCAAGGGGCTGCTGGCTGTTGGATGAGGTCCATCATGGAGAAAAAAAATTCTGCTAGGGATATCACCCACTAAGTGGTGGGTAATAGTACCAATTGTAAGAAATTTCCAAGAAAGTTTTTTCCTATGATTTTTATCAACCGAGCTTATTCTTGGAGGTAAATTTTAATGCAACTATGTTAAAATGCCTAATATGGTTATGCAAGTTAGTTTGCAAGTGCTATGTAAAAAATGGAAATGCTCTTAGTAAGATTGTTCCTCAAGATCACTTTCTATATTTGCTCAAGTAAGCATAAGATGCATAAGCTTCAAGAACAATTAAAATTTTGATTTGCTAAAGATAAATGATGAACCAATAACAAGTTATAGCAAATGAAGCTTGAAGCTTATGAGCAACTAAATTGCATGTAAAGTAAATTGCAATTCTTTGAAAAATAAAATTGAGATTTGTGCTCGCAATAGCTTTGCAAAAGGAACTTTAAACTTGAGGAAATTGGCTTGACATGAAAATAAGTGATTGCTTTGTAAGATAAACTTGTCAAATACACAATGCTTCAATATTCTCAAAATGGAAATGTGGCATAACAATAAAGCATGAATTAGTTAGACAAGTGCCAAGCTAAATATATCAAAGTTTGCCAAAAATAATAATGATGCTTGCATGAAGTAAATTTTTTTTTTGCTTTGCACATGGAAATGTAACTTGAAACTTGTAGCAACTATGATGAAAAATGCAGGTTAAAATTTGTGTAGCAAACTTGAGGAAAACAAAATGCAATTTGTGTTACTTCCCAATTAGAGCATGCATATGTGATGTGAAAGAAAATCAAATTGTCAAAACCAATAAGTGAATCCATTTACAAACTCTCTCCCTAAATTGGAGAGACAGGGATGCCAATGGGTAAAACCCACGCTCCCACAACAAAAACATAAATTTTTATTATTATGGTGTTACAATGTGGTTAGAGCCTCTTAGAGGGCTTCCTAAGGAATCAATGAGAGAATACAATGTGAAATCTTGAAACAAGAAGGAAATCCCTTCAAGTATGGGAGCCTCAAAAGAGATTAAGGAGTTCTACAATTAGAAAATACAAGCTCCAAAGTGGTGTATGACCTAGCCTTCTTCCATAAGCTCTCCTAATGCCCACGACCTCCTTAAAATGCAACTTGAAGCTTAAGAGAACCTACAAACAAGAATGTTAGGGCTGCATAACTAAAATCAAAGTTAGTGTGAAAAGAGAGCATGTAAGTATGTGAATATGCTACAAAATAATATACAAAGGCTAAATCAAGTGACGAGAAAAGATCCCTATCGCTTGTCTAGCTTATGAGAAGCTCTTGAATGGCTACATATTGAAAGGAAAGCACAAATTAAAAGATGTAAATGATTTTTTAAATATTTTGATTCATGCATAGACTATGTGAAGGAGAACCCTGCAAGAACAAGTACTTTAAAAAAATTAGATATATGAAATTTAAATAACAATGAGAGCCCTTTGAAAACAATGCCAAGAGTGGGTTGGTCTCTTGAAGACTTCCCCTCACACTTGCTAGTTGATTCAACAATGATCCTCTACAAAACTTGCAACAAACATTAGCTCATATAGATTATATCAATAAACAATGACATGGGAACTGAATTTATATGAAAATAGATAGAGTTGTCTAGTCTAGAGCATATCAAATAACCAATTGCAAATGTAAAATAGCTATACATCTACAATTGTGTAGAAATTTCTTGTTTCCCGCCCCGGTTTTCAGTTTTCACCTTATTACTCCAAAATAGTTAAATGCCCTTTCCCATATCCATACATTTAACAAGCTGGAAAATAAATTTTGCTGAAAACACAAATTCTGGAAAAATTACAGAGTGCTGGAAAATGCAGAAATAAAAATCAGCAAGCATAAAACAGTGATTCACACATTTTGACACATATATTTTTGGTCAACATGACCCTGGAAAAACCCCCTACAACTCTTGGGGAAAACCAGTTCGAAAGCTCCTTCTTATTTCTGGAAAATGCTTTTTACAGTGAGAGAAATATTCAGCAAAAATCAGCGAACAGACTTTTACAACTTATCTCGTTTTCCGTGCTTAACCACCGCCTCGGAAAATGTGCAAACAACAAAAACAGAACAGCAATAAATGCTGTACGGCCTCCTCGATTTTCGTGCCAAATTTCAGCCTTAAATGCTACTGTACGGCCTGCCTAGAAAAGCGTGCAAGCTGCCACAAAATCTGCTGTACGATTTCTGCCTCGAAATGCATGCCAAAGGTACAGCCACTTGCTGTACGGCCTCCCTCAAATTCTGCTCCTCGAAATCTGTGCAAATCTGCTGTACGACCCTGCTGTACGGCCCTGCTGTACGACCTTCCTTCTTCAAAAATCGTGCCAAAAATCTGCCTCACTGTGTGCTAAATCAGCTGTACGGTCTTGCTGAAATGCTGCCTTGGAATGTGTGCCAAGCTGCTGCCTCCTTCTCCTCACTGCCCAGAAATCTCCCTTGCTCTCTTGCTCTTCTTCTCTCAATCTGCTCATGAAAGAATGAATGACCTTTTCCTCCTTTCCCTCCTTTAATCTAACCCTAAGTGACTTTTGGGGAATCCCTAAATCCAATGGCTGAAATAGATTGAGATCTAGGGCTGAGATTAAATGCTCATTTAAATCTCACTTTCTATTTTTTAATTCATCCCACTTTAATAGAGACCCACTTAGTCATTTATTTCCAAAGTCACTTTTCCTTTCTAATTGTACATTGACTTTATTAAAGTCACTTTAAAATTAGACTTTAGTAACTTTATCACTTAAAGTCACATTTAAATTAGATTTGACTTTATAAAAATTATAAAGTCACTTTAGGAGAAAAATTAAATTCTTTTGGACACTTTTCCCTAGGCCAAAGATCAAAGCCTTAGGGAACCACCTGTCCTCCGGTACCAAATTTCAACAATTTGAACAAAAACATATGAGCAAAATGAAATATAATTGAAGGCACAAGTAGAGATATACCATCAATGATCTAAGCAATGCTCCAATGGAATAACAATCATGAATGAACCTCAAAGTCTTTTTATCCATATGAAGAACATGAGTACATAGAAGCAGAGCTTCCCCAAGCGTAATAGCTCGTTGCCAAGGTACAATATGAGAGCCCATGTCTCCATTTTATAGAGAGTTGGGAGCAAATCCCAATGTAGAAGTGATTAAACAAGTGGCATGAGGTGACAATCCCAAAGGGAAATTCGAATTTGTTGAATGGAGCTCCAATGGCAAGTGTAAAAATGGATTTCTGGCAAGTGGACATCATTTTCTTATTCCCTTATGTGCCAAATTCAAATTTAATGGTGGAATGACAAGTTTAGATGGGTGGTAACCCACGTGGGTGTTAAATTTTGGTTACCAAGGACAAGTGGTTCCCCATGGCTTTGATATTTTTCCTAGGGAAAAGTGTCCCCTCTATTGTACCTCTTATTCTAAAAATGACTTTTTAACTGGTAAATCTATCGAATTTAAAAGTGACTTTAGAAGTGATAAAGTTGCGTTCTAATTTGAAAGTGACTTTATTAAAGTCAATGAAGAATTAGAGAGTGAAAAAATAACTATGGAAATAAAATACTAAGTGAGTCTTTATTTAAGTGGGTGAGTGATTAAATAGAAAAAATGAAAATAATGCACATTTATTTTCAGCCCTTGATCTAAAGCTTTCTTAGCCATTGGATCTAGGGATCACTCAAAAGTCACTTAGGTTAGGGTAAAAGGAGAGAAGAAGAGGAAAGTATCATATTATTCTTTCATGAGCATTTGAGAAAAAGCAAGAGAGAGCAAAATGATAAATTTCTGAGCAGGGAGGAAGTGAATAAGAACAACAGGAGTTTGGCACACATCCCAAGGAGCATTTTGGGCATGCTAACCAAGGCATTTACAGCAGAACCGTACAATAGAAGTTTGGCGCGCATTCCAAGGAGGGTGACTGCATAGATTTCGAGGAGAAACAACTATAGGTTGAAGGCACGAAAATCAAGGCAGATCTAGGCACGATCCTCGAGGAGAAAAACTGTACTTTTCCGTATAGTCTGTATAGGTGGTACGCTGTTTTCTGGCCACATTTCCCAAGGCTGTTCGTACAACATTTATTGCTGTAAATTTTGTCTGAACTGGTTTTCCTGTGGCACAGTTTTCAAGGTGGAGTTTTGCACGGAAATCGAGATAAGTCTGTTTTTGTAAATGCTGAAATTTTTCCTGTGTATTTCATTTTCTCTGTAACAATTTTAAAAAATAAAGAAGAGCTCTCAAACTGATTTTCCCCAAGGGTTGTAGGGGGTTTTTCCAAGGTCACATTGACAAAAAATCACTGTGTTATTTTTTGTGTATGGCTGTTATAATTTTCTGTGCATTTGTTTCCAGCAGTAGTGAAATTTCCTAATTTGTATTTTCAGAAATAAATTTCATTTCCAGATTTTAGTGTTTTAATCATGCTTGGATTTCACATTAAATGAATGGAGTGATAATGGAAAACTGTTAATCGAAGTGGGGTTTGAATTTTTACATGGTATCAGAGCAAAGTTGGTTGGAAATTGTTATTTGGGACAACAGTGTGTAAATTACAATAGTCTGTTTTTTACACAGAAAGCAGAAAACTTTTACTCAGATTTGAAACTTCAGTTTTATAAGACAGTGAATCATGACTTTGGGATTGAGGGTTGAAGAGAGGTTAGATGGGTAGAATAACTATAGTGCATGGAAGGAGAGAATCCAATGTATCTTTGAGGAAGTAGAGGTCTGGCGCATTATGGTACATACCGCCCAACACCCAGTAGCAGTTCCTGCTGATGCAACACAATTAACAGAGTTCACTAAAAAGAATGCTAAGGCCAAAAGATTGATTTTGGACGGAGTCAAAGATCATGTCATTCCTCATGTGAGAGGAAAGACTTATGCACATGAAATGTGGACTGCCTTGACCAGGCTTTACCAGAGCTCAAATGAGAACCGTAAGATGGTCCTAAAGGAGAAACTGAAGGCCACAAGAATGGCTAAAACCGACAGTGCTACAACATACCTCACCAAGATCACTTTGGTGAAAGATGAGTTAGCAGCCGTAGGGGAGACCATTGCACCCATTGAGTTGGTGAAGATAGCTTTGCATGGTCTTCCTAAGACTTGGGAGAGTTTTGTAGATGGTATTGTCGCACAGGAGAACCTTCTCGGATGGGAAAGGTTGTGGGACGATTGCATTCAGAATGAGATCAGGAAGAACCATCTAGGGGTAGCCAAACAGGGGGATGAGGATGAGAATGTGGCATTGTTGGCAAGAGGCAAGAAAGGCAAATCAAAGAAGGGAGCTTCCACCAGTGGAGGCAAAGGAAGAGGTGAAGGCACGCAACAGAGCAAAGAAAAGGACTATTCCAAAGTCAAATGTTGGAATAGTCAAAAGATGGGACACTATGCTGTTGTGTGTCCAAGAAGAAAAATAAGAAAGGGAAAGAGACAACCATGGCAGCTTCTGCAGAAATAGAGGACTTCTCAGAGAGTCTTGATCGAGAGTTTGGATTCATAGCTTGTGAGTTCTCCAGTGCAGTATCACTTGCCATACAGGTTCAGAGGTTGTGTGCACTCGCCTCTACTAGCAGAGCATCTTCTAGTGTTTGGTATGTTGACAGTGGCGCTTCTCGCCAAGTCAGGGAGTACTTCTCAGAGCTATCAGAGAGTGATACTTATATTGAGGTAGTACTTGGTGATGACATCATTGTTAGAGAAGTCGGTGTTGGAACATTAACATTTGAGAGGGAACCCAACCTCCCTTGAAAGTGTTAGATGTTCTATATGTGCCTGGAATGAAGAAGAACTTGATATCCATCTCAACACTTGAGGAAAGAGGGTATGAGGTGTTGTTCAGGAATGGAAAGGTGCTTATATATCCTAAGGGAACTCCAGTTGCTTCAGCTAGAGTGATTGCAGTGCGCCATGCTAAGGTTTACAAGTTCTCATTCCAGCCAGTGATGGCATTGAGTAGTAGTACGATGGATAGGACCGACAACAGTTCTAGCAGTTCAGAGTTGTGTGAGATCTGGCATCGTAGGATGGGTCACATGTATCATGGGGCCTTGAGGATATTGTGGGAGATCACCACTGGTGTGCCAAATTTCAGTTCTGATCACCTTGATGTATGTAGAGGATGTGCTATGGGGAAGTTTGCAAAATCTCCTATTCCCAGCAGTGACAACAGGACGACAAGGATCCTTGACTTGATTCATTCCGATGTGAGTGGTCGGATGTCTCATGTGTCCTTGAGTGGCTTTGAGTATTATGTCTTATTCATTGACGACCACTCTAGGAAGACCTGGATCTATTTCTTGAAGACCAAGGGTGAGGTCTTCAAGCGGTTTTGAGAGTTCAAAGCTCTCGTGGAAACCCATACAGGCAGAAAGATCAAGGTACTAAGGTTGGACAATGTAGGTGAGTATACTCTTGGTGAGTTTGTGGATTTTTGTGTCGAGGCAGTCATTAAGAGGGAGTTCATTGTTCCTTACAACCCCTAACAGAATGGGGTGTCAGAGTGGAAGAACAGATCCATTGTAGGGGCTGCCAAAGCCATGCTTCATGATCAGGGGTTACCTTTATTTTTGTGGGCAGAGGCCTGCAACACTGCTGTTTACTTACATAACAGGAGTCCATCTCGTGCCTTGGGGAATGTGACCCCCGAGGAGGCTTTCTCAGGGAAGAAGCCTGATGTTGGGCACTTTCGTATCTTTGGGTGCCTTACATACTCTTATGTCCCCAAGGAGAGCAGGACCAAGCTAGAACCTACTGCAGACAAGGGCATATTTATGGGTTATAGCGAGACCTCGAAATCCTACCGGATTTACATTCCTGCAAAGAGGAAAGTGGTTGTCAGGAGGGATGTAAAGTTCGAGGGGGAGAGAGCTTTCAGGAGGTCACGGGAGTTACAGTGTGTAGAGTCACCAGACACTTAGCAGCAGCCGAGTCAGTCACAGGGATCCAATACATAGAGTGCAGGAGGTCAGGGATCAGGAAGTACATCTATTACAGTTACAAGTCAATCAGTGAGCACTAGCTCTGAGAGTCAGGTGAGTGGATCTTCGGGCAACTTACAGGGTAGTCCGCAGAACTGGTCACAGGATAGTCCATTGATGGACAACTTGCATGGTACATTAGGTTCTACAGGCACATGGACAGGTATGGGGTCAGTTGGCAGGCCTTCAGTAGTTCAGGCTTTTGATGATGATGAGGATTCTTTCACTCCGGTGGAAGAAGTTGTTTCAGGGAAGAAGAAGCCTAAGTGGCTTCAAGACACCCTATGCGAGGCCACATCAGTTACTGGACCAAAGAGACAGGTTAGAGAGAGTAGACCACCTGAGCGGTTCTGTAGTTACATGGCATTGGTAATAAGCATTGTTGACACTGAGCCTTCTAGTTATGAGGAGGCAGCTAGCCAGCAGGTCTGGAGAGAGTCCATGATGGAGGAGTATGCCTCTATTATGCAGAATGATGTTTGGGTGGTAGTGCCTAGGCCTGAAGGTAAATCAGTTGTTACTTCTAGATGGCTCTACAAGATAAAGCATGCTGCAGATGGCAGCATAGAGAAGTTCAAGGCTCGGTTTGTGGCGAGAGGGTTCTCATAGGTAGAGGGAGTTGACTATGAGGAGACCTTTGCTCCCGTAGCTCGGTATACATCTATTCGCTCCATTATATGGATTGCAGCAGAGATGGGTTGGAAGATCCACGAGATGGATGTGAAGATCGCCTTTCTCAATGGCTTCATTCAGGAGGAAGTTTATATTGAGCAACCGTAGGGCTTGAGGTGCATGGGCGGGAGACCCATGTATGCTGGTTGAAAAAGGCACTCTATGGTCTGAAGCAAGCTCCCAGAGCTTGGTACTCTCGTATTGATGCATACTTGCAGCAATTGGGTTTCACTAAGAGTGACGCTGATTCGAACCTATACTTCATTGTGGTAGGCCAGGAGTCTCTCATTCTGGTGTTGTATGTTGATGATTTGTTTATCACTGGAGTAGAGAGACTCATTGAGGGCTGCAAGAGAGATATTGTTTCAGAGTTTGAGTTGAAAGATATCGGCTTCATGCATTATTCTCTGGGATTGGAGGTGTGGTGGGAGGAGGAGCAGTCAAGCTTGAGTACATCTCCACAAATGAGCAGGTAGTGGACATCTTCACCAAAGCCTTACCACGGGGCAAACATGTCTACTTCAGAGACAAGATGGGAGTGGCGAGGAACACTTTCTTCGGTAAGAGGGAGTGTTAAATTTCAGGTACCAAGTACAAGTGGTTCTCCATGGCTTTGATCTTTTGCCTAGGGAAAAGTGTACACTCTATTATACGTCTTCTTCTAAAAGTGACTTTATAAGTGGTAAAGTCAACCTAATTTAAAAGTGACTTTATAAGTGATAAAGTTACGTTCTAATTTGAAAGTGACTTTATTAAAGTCAATGAAGAATTATAGAGTGAAAAAGTGACTATGGAAATAAAAGGCTAAGTGAGTCTTTATTTAAGTGGGTGAGTGATTATGTTGAAATTTGGTACCGGAGGACAGGTGGTTCCCTAAGGCTTTGATCTTTGGCCTAGGGAAAAGGTGTCCAAATGTATTTCACTTTTCCTCCTAAAGTGACTTTATAAGTTATAAAGTCAAATCTAATTTAAAAGTGACTTTAAGTGATAAAGTTACTAAAATTGTTCTCAGGTTATAAAGTCAGAAATCTAGTTAAAAGTGACTTTAGTGATAAAGAATTATTAAGTAGGCACTATAAGTTATAAAGTCAAATCTAATTTAAAAGTGACTTTAAGTGATAAAGTTACTAAGTCTAATTTTAAAATGACTTTAATAAAGTCAATGTGAAATTAGAAAGTGAAAAGTGACTTTGGAAATAAATGACTAAGTGGGTCTTTATTAAAGTGGGGTGAATTAAAAAATAGAAAGTGAGATTTAAATGAGCATTTAATCTCGGCCCTAGATCTCAATCTATTTCAGCCATTGGATTTAGGGATTCCCCAAAAGTCACTTAGGGTTAGGTTAAAGGAGGAAAAGGAGGAAAAGGTCATTCATTCTTTCATGAGCAAATTGAGAGAAGGAGAGCAAGAGAGCAAGGGAGATTTATGGGCAGTGAGGAGAAGGAGGTAGCAGCTTGGCACACATTCCAAGGCAGCGTTTCAGCAAGTCCGTACAGCAGAGTTTGGCACACATTCCAAGGCAGATTTTGGCACGATTTTCTAGAAGACCGTACAGCAGCCTTTTGGCACGATTTCCAAGAGGTCGTACAGCAGTTTGGCTCAGTTTTCGAGGCAGCATGGAGCTGTTCTATTTGGCACGAATTTCTAGGCAGGCCGTACAGCAAGTGGTTGTCCTTTTGCACGAAAATCGAGGCAGAATTCGTACAGCAAGTTTCTGCTTTCCTTTTGGCACAAAAATCGAAATCCGTACAGCAGCATTTATTGTTGTTTTGCACAGAAATCGAGGTGGTCGTACAGCCGCATTTATTGCAGATTTCTGGGCACGAAAATCGAGGAAATCCGTACAGCATTTATTGTTGTTCCTGTTTTGCTGTTTGCACATTTTCCGAGGCGATGGTTATGCACGAAAAACGAGATAAGTTGTAAAAGTTTGCTTGCTGATTTTTTTGCTGAATATTTCTCTCACTGTAAAAAGCATTTTCCAGAAATAAGAAGGAGCTTTCGAACTGGTTTTCCCCAAGAGTTGTAGGGGGTTTTTCCAGGGTCATGTTGACCAAAAATATCTGTGTCAAATGTGTGAATGACTGTTTTTATGCTTGCTGATTTTTAATTCTGCATTTTCCAGCATTCTGAAAAATTTCCAGAATGTGTTTTCAGCAAAATTTATTTTCCAGTTTGTTAAATGGATGGATATGGGAAAGGGCATTTAACTATTTTGGAGTAATAAGGTGAAAACTGAAAACCGGGGTGGGAAACCAGAAATTTTTACAGATTAAATAGAAAAAATGAAAATAATGCACATTTATTTTTAGTCCTTGATCTAAAGCTTTCTTAGCCATTGGATCTAGGGATCACTCAAAAGTCACTTAGGTTAGGGTAAAAGGAGAGAAGAAGAGGAAAATATCATATTATTCTTTCATGAGCATTTGAGAGAAAGCAAGAGAGAGAAAAAGGAGAAATTTCTGAGCAGCGAGGAAGTGAAGAAGGACAACAGGAGTTTGGCACGCATCCTAAGGAGCATTTTGGGCACACTAACCAAGGCATTTACAACAGAACCATACAACAGAAGTTTGGCATGCATTACAATGAGGGTGATGGCACAAATTTCGAGGAGAAACAAATGCAGGTTGAAGGCATGAAAATCAAAGCATATCTGGGCACGATTCTCGAGGAGAAAAACCTATTGTACTTTTCCATACAGTCCATATAGGTCGTATGCTATATTTTGCGCACATTTCCCGAGGTTGTCCATACAACATTTATTGCTGTATTTTTTCTGTTTGAACTGGTTTTCTTGTGTCAGAGTTTTTGAGGTGGAGTTTTGCATGGAAATCGAGATAAGTCTGGTTTTGAAAATGCTGGAATTTTCCCTGTGTATTTCATTTTCTCTGTAACAGTTTTCAGAAATAAAGAAGAGCTCTCAAACTGGTTTTCCCCAAGAGTTGTAGGGGGTTTTTCCAGGGTCACATTGACCAAAAATCACTATGTTATTTTCTGTGTATGGCTGTTATAATTTTCTGTGCATTTATTTCCAGCAGTAGTGAAATCTCCTAATTTGTATTTTCAGAAATAAATTTCATTTCCAAATTTGAGTGTTTTAATCATGCTTGGGTTTCACATTAAATGAATGCAGTGATAAGGGAAAACTGTTAATCGAAGTGGGGTCTAAATTTCTATAGTGAGGACAATTTCCCACATAAATCTTCACCAAATGTTCTCCCAAATCATCTCAAATGTGCATTAACTTTACAAATTCGAATTTCCAAGTAAACAACTTTCTTATTTAATGCCAGAAATTCGATTTTATTTGAGCACATGTTATTTCCTTGATTTTAGGAGTCTACATCACCTTGAGACTTCATTTTAACTCCTCCATAATTTTCCATCTCATTTCCACAACATTTAACTTGTGGATATTTATTTTTCTCCATTTATTTAATTTCTGACTTAATTAATTGCCAGATTTCCCACTAAACTTAGGAAAAGTGGGTTTTGAGGGTTCAAAACACATTTTTAACCTCTCAAAGTGTGTCATAGTAGAAATTTGAGGGTGAGAGGTGCAAATTTTATTACTCATACCCCATACAACTTCCCTAGACATCACTTATTACATTACAAATACAATTTTTATTGCAATTTCTGCACTGCGGGAAATCTAAAAAATTAAAAAATGACTACCTAGACCTAACCAAATTCCACATTTTTTTGTGTGATCTAGTATGGTTATAAACATTGACTCTAGACACTAGGACTTACCCAGGGCCTCACCATCAAGCCATACTCCGGCTTTGGGGTAAATTTGAAGGAAAAAACTCAATTAATTATTAAGTCTTGGTAGGGAGATGATAATTAACCAAGTGAAAAAAATCTCCCAGAGTAATACTCACTTGTTGGCAAAGTCCCAAGCTACCTAGGTTTGTTACATACTCAAAACTCATCATTACTAGCATCAATTATAACAATTCCTAGCAGGGTGTGGAATCTGGGTACGAGAGAAAATGATGAGAAGTAGAAGTAGAGTTTAAAAACTCAGTAATCTGATGATATTTGATGGTACACGTGTCCTTTGGTACATCTTTGGGAATGGAGTCTTCAGATAGTCATCAAGTGCCACTCTAGTGGTCAACAACACCTAGCATCAATTTTGCAGAGGATTGAAGGGTTGGCAGAGTGGATTACATATAGGCCGAAATTCTTCTTTCCGGGCTACCGTAGAAGTGGTTTGGCTGGGTCTGCGCAAAAATTAGAGGAGTATGTTGATTGTGGGGCTTGAACTGGAGTTCGGATTGTAGAATTACAAGGGGGCATAAGGATAATTCTTGGAGGTAGTTCTCAGCTGATTTTGAAGAGGTTTAGCAGCTACTCTTTAGGCAGAACGATTTACTCAGCTGTTGAGGGTGCTCATATTATTTGTGGCCAATTTTGGAAGGCTGGAATTAGGCCCAACCCTTACTGGGTATTTTTTGGGTTTATTGAGGAGAGGCCAAGATTAATTTGGCTGAATTTTCTGAGCAAACTAGTGGGCTCAAAAAGGTGTCTTTTTTCCAACTAGTAGCTGTTGGTAATTTGCTCCACTTTGTGGGTTTGGAGGATTGGGACCAATTCCCTTTTGGGGCTTGTGGGGAAAATTAAGAGGAAGCTACAACAACAATTTCAGGGCAAACCGGACATTCCAACAGGGGATTTGAACTATCTTCAGGTAACTGCAGTGGCACAATTTTTAGGCTAGCACAGAAGCTAATTTCTGGGCACATGTGGGAGGTTGAGAAAAGTAGTTTGGGAGATGGGTTGTGCTAGGAGTTTGAGGACTTCATCCGGGGAGTGGAGTTCAACATTTTTGGGGTAATTGAAAGGCTGTTTCAGCACATTTCCAAACAAGACGTATTTTCCAGCAAGTTTGAGGAGGACGTGGTATTTGGGGTCGATTTTATGAGGTCAGAACTAGGCCAAACCCTTTCTGGGTTTTGGTGGGTTATTTGTTAGGAGCTTGGGGCTAATTGTATAGAATTTTTTGAGCACCAGAAGTGTGGTTTCCAGCAACATCTTTCTGGCAGACAATGCAATTTTCTGGTGCAACGTAGGGCATCATTGGAGCGACTTGTTCTCTCATCGGGGCTTTCTATTTTACCACCTGGGTGTTTATTGAATGTTCTAAAATTTTGTGTTGTATGTAATTGTTTGCTTTATATGTGACTGTTAATCCTAATTAGGAACATTACAGTGGTATCAGATCCTTGATCTTGGCTAGCCGTGGGTAACCAACAAGATCATGGGAGATTTGGGTATGAGTGCACAGTGACGGGTGAAACCGTAGACAAACCCATGGCTCTAGGGAAATTCAGTATGCAGAAGTTCTGGGGTGGAATCGACTGGGACAATGAGAGGTTGGCCTAGTCGAGGAGGGTGACAGACCAGACCCATCCTCACCCTTTCAATAGAGACACTAGAGGTGCATAGGTCGTGGGGGTGAAACCAACTACATCATGTGGGGAAAATTGACAGAATCAGAGCACTAGATCTCTTGAAAAGTAGCAGGCATGACAGGGACAATTAGAGGGTGAGATTAAGGGGCACTTTTGCTGATGGATACTTGGCTTTAGATATCAGGAGCCTGAGGAGTAGGTTGTGCATGATACTGGGGGCCCACAAGATGGTGAGGAGCACATCGATATACCCGATGGGACGCAAGAGTCATCATGTTAGAGACCTCTTCGATAGCCCCAGTTGACACCATGGTGGAGAGGATAGAGTCTACACCCATAAAGCCATCTGTTGAGGAGGTGCCACCCAGGGATGAGATGCCGACAATTGTTGAGGTATTCAGAGCTGTGACCGAGTTTACAGGCGATAGATGCCCATGACAATTTCATCAGTTCCAGGTCGACCTTCTAGCATTGAGAGAGAAGGCCATGATAGTGCGAGAGGCCATTCTACAACAAAACGAGGAGCTGGAGGGCATGAGAGTTGTTTGTGCATAGTCAGCGGCCCAACTGACTCGCGTTGGGGAACAATTGGATTCCCTAATGGTACAACTATAGTGCACATTAGAGCATCAGGGCAACCCTCTTCAGACATACATAGATGGGGTTTGTAGCGCCAGTAGGTTACCTCAGCACATTAAAAAGGGAGAGGTAGAGTCGCCTCAACATACTTTATGTGTTGACCAGACTGATGAGATGAGGCGACATGAGTTGCGCAGAGTGCAATATTCGCAGGATGGAGGCCTTGCCTAGTGTACGAGAGTTCATACATTCGATCCCTCTCTTGAGGTTGGATGGCGAGAGATCTTGAGTTAGTACCCGGTGGAGTGCGCTATGGAGATGGTAGTGGACCGCCGTGAAGCTCAACAGGAGGTTTCAGGCATTGGGGATACCGAAAGCCCAAACTGGCATTGGGATCCAGGTGAGACTACCTATCATTTCCTGGATATGTCGGTTGACCATGATCGTGGTGGTGTAGTTGACCTAGCAGTTGAGTGCCCTCATTCGCTAAGGGAGTTTCGTTTAGCACCAGTGGCCAACCAGTTTATGGATAAACGACCTCACTAGGTCGTTTTGGTATGATGGTCGTACATGGGATCACAGGATGATCAACATACTCTGGTAGGAGTTTGTTGGAGGAGGTGGCATTGGGAGGCCACCAAAGATAGTGCCTTGTTTGGGGCCAGGGACCTCTGCGGTTAATTGGTGTGAAAATTTATAACTTGAAATTCTACTGCAGTAACTGATTTATTTCTCCTACTTATATTTCTCAATAAGTTATTTACAAAACCCTTCAGTAAACAACGAAATAAATTCTGCTGCAGTTATCACATAATTACATAGAGAAAAGAACAGTGAATTGTAAGCACAATAATCAATCACATCAACACAGTGGTTTTTGGACATTTGTCCCCGGAAAACCCAATGTGGGAAAACCTGTGCAACATATGAGGGTTTATTTATTATTCTTCAGCAACAATCTCTTAGAAATATTTATGAAAACACCTGAGATAATTTTCCTCCAGTCACTGGAGAAATTCTGACAACCTAGAGACTCTCCAATCTCCATTGCGTCACCTTTGCGTCCTCTTCTGTGTCCTCAGCTGCATTGCCTCTCTGCGCTGTCCCTGTGCGCTATCTCTCTATTGCTCAGCGTCACTCCTTCTCAGTCTCTGACTGCTGTTGAAACCCTCCTCTTCATTCACCCTGCAACTCTCCCTTTGAAATCGAACTCTTCTCCTGGAGTATCGACTTCCCTCGGGTTACTGAGTATTTGTCCGGCTTATCTCCAACTGACCCACAAGTCTTCTTTTATACTTTTCCTGTTGATAAATCAACGGCCGTGATCTAATTTTTAATCAATGGCTAAGATTAAAACGGACTTGATCCTCGTCACTTAGAAGCTTCTCACCCACATTTAAAGTAATTCACTTTAATTATTTTAATTCCCTAAGTTTTAACTTAGGCTCCATTAAAGATAATTAATTACTTGAATAACTTGCACTCCAGGTGGAATTTCTTCGAACGATTTCTGGATCTTGGAGATCTCATGTGTTCTAGCCCCTCTACAAAATTTTGGAGCTAGAGCACATCTGATGCTACCCAAAAATTAACAGTTGGGATTCAATGGTCACCGAGCAACACAGTGGTGGCGTCGCCACTGGTACGTATGGGGATTCTCCTCTTGTGTCTCTTAAGGAGAATTTGGAGGCAAGGCCCATGCATTAAAGGGTACGATGATATGACAGTGGAGGAGGCGATACTGGTAGGTTGTGGGTCGATGCATACTATCTCAGTTTTAGATCCTGGCATTCAGTGGCGTGTAGGAGCATGCAACATGGAGTAGTGGTTTGCAGGCAAGCACGTAGATGCATGGTGGTGTGCGGGGTTACACCATGGAGTGAGAGGAGGTGCATCATTGGATGTAGCTCACCCCGTATGGATGGGGGTGTTGTTGAGCATCTGGGGACATCCTGCTCAGCAAAATCAGATCTTCGATGGAGTTATCAACAGGACCAGGACAGAGAGAGGGGCATCCATGGGATTACCTTTCGGTATTCAGGAAGATTCTTGGTCATACCCGTGGGGACTTACATACCTATCGCTCTCTAGCATAGCTTACAGTTTCCGAGGGTCGGGTTGCTGCCCCATGGTGCCTTCAGTATAGGTAGCAGGACATGGGAGGCTCACCCTAGACGATTGGATGAGACACAATGTATGGGTTGGATTTCACTGTATGGGCTGGAAGGAGCAGGGCAGATTGGCATGCTTGGCAAAGATTCTTAGCACTTGGGGTCTGTCTATGGGAGACATACTAGTGTCAAGATGAGGGTCAGATGGGTTCTAGCAGGTAGCAGTGCTACACAACTGCAACCCATGGGGAGTGGGAGTTGTGATCTCCTAGTATGGTCAGGGGATCCAGGGATCTATTTGGCGAGAGGATCCCTCTACTTATCGATAGGCAAGGTGTAATATCCCATTTCGGGGATATCTCTAAAACACGGCACAACTCCAACCAGAGATGGACTGGGAGGGCGTTTACCAGATATGCCGCCTCTGAAAGAGGACGAAATCTGGTGGCTACCTGGCCCTTTCCAGACTCTATCTAAGAGTGTGAGACAAACACTCCAAGTGGTATAGAACTAGAATGCCCGAAAATATATATATATATATATATATATATATATATATATATATATAACAATGCAGCAAACATACAATAGCATAGAAAGAAGATATGGCAACTCATCCAGAAATATAGAGAGAGAATGCTAAGCCATTTTATTAAACTGAGAAATATAATGAAGTACAATAGGTGATCAGAGTGATGGCACCTAAACTTGCTCAAGGCAAGTGAAGAAATACTCTCAGAATACACCAGAAATGGCTGCTCTCTGAACTGTGTCCCAGCTGCTGGAAAACTGCTGTGTAGCTGCTACCACTGAAATGAACTAATAACTAGGGGCTGCTCCCCTTGCCGGAATGAGCTGAAAATCTGGAATCCTCCTCTACTCACCAATCCCGACAAAACCCAGAAACCATAACAGAAATGGCTGACCTCCGAAAAACACCCCCTTGGGGAATTACGCTGGCCTCCAAGGCTCTGCGCAGAGGCTAAATAGGAATGGCTGAAATACCGCCTCAAACTCCACCAAAATCCTCCCAAAGGCAAATGATGATCCTCTGCTCAAAATCTCGACTCAAATCTCCTGCAAAACCCCGATCCGGAACACCTCCTAGATGGACTGCATCCTCCCTCTCAGTGACTGCGCAGTCTCTATGAATGCACAGCTCCGCAACAAAACCAAACACCAAAATCTCCCACAAAATGCTGAAGAAATAACCTTGCCCGAGCAGGCACTCGAAGTCCCCCGGGGCTAAGGGCGAGATCTCCGACCGGAGACACTCAATGCACTAAACAGTGCTGCAGACAGGCTAAACAGCCAGCGTGCTCAAGAAGTCGAAATGACCAGCTCAATATCATCAACAACGAATGAATGAAATGAGGAGGCTCCTCCCTCTTTTATAACGTTGGCCTTCCTCCAAAACCCTAAGGCTTATCTCCTCAACGCAGCCTCCCTCTTGCCACGTCCTCATCCTCATCTGCACAGTCTCTTCTAGAGCATACGTGGGCCCCCTCTCTACGTGGTGCTTGGCCCCCCTTGGCTCCCTTTAAGTCACAACGTTGTGCTACTAGGGAGTGTGTTTTATTCCACTAAGTGAGTTAGACCCTCTCCACTCACTTTTTATTTATTAATAAACTATAGACGACAAAATTGAGCAAAATCGAATATTGCAATTAGCCACTGCTAATTAGGAATATTACACAAGGTTACGATGGAGGTTGATCCAACTTTTTTCTAGGCTGACACATGGAGAGTCGCTGAGACTTTCATCACATGGCAAGGCAGGTTGCCACTCAGGATCAAGGCTAGTCGCGAAGTGTGGACTCGAGTATTGCAGAGTTTTCGTGGCAGGTTGGTCATAGTGCCGATCGAGACAGATATAGTGGTTGAGCGTTATTAGAGAGGAGGGTCTGACATGAGCATGTTGAGCAGACAGGCATGACCGGGGTGTCACGATGTCGCAGGGATAGGGCCCTTTCGGCTGCTAGGAGGATCCCGCCATAAATAGGAAGCCGGCTGAGCAGTTCAACTACCCGTAGAGGTGAGTTGGTTTCTATAGGGTGGGGGGGGTCATCCAGATCTTCCATTTGGTTTTAGTGATTCGTTGATGGTGTGGGGAACTTCACTAGTATGGAAAGACGATTGACAGTAGGAGATCATGGGAGGCTCAAGAAGACGAGGGTTCAATCCCACCAGGATTGGATTGCATCTTCGGAAATCCACCCTTGAGGTGCACGAGAGAGACTATTTGATAGAGTAGTTTGATGAGGAGATGATCAAGATCTTATACTACCATGATGCTCTACTTAGTGGAGGCATGCAGAGGGCGCCAGGAGCCTATGATGAGCTAGACAATGGGTGGAGCAAGGGATGCTTCATGTTGATCAGGATGGCTTGGGATCTTGTTAGGACAGGGCAAAGGTCAGAGATGACTCGGTGGCAAACTTGGGACTCCAGTTTTGTTGCAGTGACTACCTGGGTCGGCTGATAGAGGGGGTGCTTGTTCAGACATTGCTTGAGGACAAGCAATTTTTGGTGGGGAGGACTGTAATGTCCCCAATTAACTAAGAAGGTAATTTTGACCATCGGGAGATATTTTGGCATTAGAACTTAGGAAAGGTGGATTAGGTGAACCCCCTTGGCTTTTTAGGAAAAGAAGGCCTCCAAACATTAGAAAAGGTAACAAATCAAGTGCAAGTGGAATGTGGGGGCCACTCCAAAGGGAATTCGTACCCATTAGGAGAGTTCGAACTTGTGGGGAGAAAGAGAAGAGGGAACTCGAATTGTGGGGGCCGCATGAAGGAATAGAGGGGGCAACAAGATAAATAGAAGTGGAGGGCCTCATTTTGGGGATCTTTTGCTCATTTGATATCTGAACCGTTGTTTGCTCAAGCTATTAGTTGGGTCAACAATGTGTTGTTTAGCACACAAGATTTTCCGAAAATATCAGCTCCTACTTCGGTGGACTTCGAGTGCCACCCTAGGGGAGCTTTGCTATATTCTTGGTGTTGTTCTAGAGGGGTTTCACAAGGAGATTCGAGCTTTTGAAGAGCAGGCTGGGTGCAGTAAGGGACCACACATTCTTGTGGGGAGTGAGCTTCACAATAACGTGGGTTCCAGGAATTTAGAGGCATATTCTCTTGGTACCTACCAGCAATTTTGCAGAGGATTGAAGGGTTGGCGGAGTGGATTACATACAGGCCGAAAATTTTCTTCCTAGGCCAGGATAGAAGTGGTTTGGTTGGGCCTGCACAACCATTAGTGGAGTACGTTGATTGTGGAGCTTGAACTGGAGTTGGGGCTGTAGAATTACAAGGGGGCATAAGGATAATTCTTGGAGGTAATTCTCGTTTCCGATTTTGGAGAGCTGGGCAGCCTACTCTTCAAGCAAAACGAATTACTTAGTGTTGAGGGTGGTCACATTATTTGGGGCCAATTTTGGAAGGTTGGAATTAGGCCCAACCCTTTCTGGGTTTTTCTGGGTTTATTGAGGAGAGGCCAAAATTAATTTGGCTGAATTTTCTGAGCACACTAGCAGGCTCAAACAATTGTCTCTTGTTGATTACTGGTAGCATTGGATGTGTTCTAGCCTCAAGAATTTGCAGGGAGGTTAGGACATGCATTTCCAAGACCTAGAAATCGTTTTGGGAAATTCTACTCAGAGAAGGTTTAATTAAAATAATTAATTATTTTTAATGGATGCTAAGTCTAAACTTAGGAAATTAAAATAATTATAGGGTATTGATTAAATTGGGTGTGAATCTTCTAGAAAACGACAAAGACGGAGTCAAGATGATCTGAGCCATTGATTAGGATCTAATCTGGGTTGTTGAATGATCAACGAGAAGATTATAAGAAATAGCCTAGCCGATGGGCACTTGGAAAACACATCTAGTGAGGAATCAAGAGATCAAATTCTCAAGAGAGAGTGCACGCTGTTGAGAGTGATCGAGGTGATTTCTGCGTGAGGGGTAGGGATAGTTGTCCCAAGTGGAATATTTTCTTGATCCGAGAGGTCAGCCAGAGGAGGCAAGAATGTAAATTTTCATTCTGAAAATTACTACTGCAGTGATTGCTTTATTTCGCTTACTTATTTATGATAATTTATTCACAGATGCTTCAGTAAATATTGAAATAAATACATCTGCAGTATTCACTTTAATCAAAAGCAGAAGAACAAATAGAACACATATAACACAATAGAAACAACCACATGAACACAGTTATTTTTGGACAATTGTCCCCAGAAAAACCCAATGTGGGAAAACTGGTGCAACAGATGAGGGTTTATATTATTTTTCAACAGTGAAAGTTATTCTACAGAAAATATGACGAGCAGATCATTTAGCATACACCTGAGATGAATTTCTCGAGCACTCTAGAAAATTCCCGACACACGGTAGGTAGTCCTCCTCCCTTCGCGTCACTCTGCGTTGTCACTGCGCTGGACTGCGTCACTCTGCGTGAAGGGCCAGTGCTGCTACTCAATGTTGCCTCCTCTTCGTCTTCCTTCTGCCTTCTTTTGTCACTGCTGATTTCTCCCTCCTCCTTCTGTTTCTGCAACCCAGCTTCTACAACTCACCCTCTGAAATCGAATTCTTTTACTTCAGAATCGATTTCCTTCGGGTATTGAGAGTGTGTCCGACTTGCTTTCCAAATGAACCTCAAGCTTTCTCTTATAGTCTTCTCGTTGATGAATCAACGACCCAATTCATATCCTTAATCAATGGTTCAGATTAAAAGATGACTTGATCTTCATTTTCTAGAAGATTCACACTCTGCTTTATTAATACCCTTTAATTATTTAACTTACCTAAGTTTAGACTTAGGGATCACTTTAAAATAATTAATTATTTTAATAAAGCATGATTTAAGTGGAATTTTCACAAACGATTTCTGGGTTCTCTGGAATACTGATGTCCAAGTCTCTTCCCAAAATATGAGACTTGGAACACTTTCCAATGCTACAAAATCAACACCCCCTCTTAGAGAGGAAAGTGTTTCAGCAAGGTACCAACTGTATCTGCTCTGACCTGAAGCATTCAATGCGCTGCTGATGTCTTGGCTACTGCCCCTCATCTCTGTGCTGCTGCCTGTGACACCACCTCTGCCACTGCCTCATCCGTATTGCAGCTCCCTCTGAATCTGAAGAGCACCCATTCCTCTACTGGAAAGGGTTCTCGACCATCCCCATCTTTTCCCTGAAGCAAGTAAACTTAATCTTACCCAGAGTCTTTGTGAGGATATCTGCCACCTGTTCTCCTGTAGGAATATACTTCAACTGTACAGCTCCTCGTTGGACATAGTCTTTGATGAAGTGGCACCTAATGTCAATGTGCTTCGACCAGTCATGAAACACAAGATTCTCAGAGAGCTTGATGCAGCTCTGATTATCACACAAAATTCTGGTCGGTTCCATCCTCTTCTTGAGCAAGTTCAAGAGCAGTTTACGAAGCCATATGGCCTTACACGAAGCTATGCTTGCTGCCATATATTCAGCCTTGGCTGAGCTCAGTGCCACGGATTTCTGTTTCCTATTGCACTAGGAAGTCATTCCTGATCCGAGACTGAAACAGTACCCATTGGTACTTTTCCGATCCACTGGGCTTCCAAACCAGTCTGCGTTAGTAAACCCACTCAACTGGATTTCATTGCCTTTGGTGTACTTCAACCCATACTCGACTGTCCCCTTAAAATATCTGAGAACATGTTTGGCTGCTGCCCAGTGAGCCCTCCTTGGTTCTACCATGAACTGGCTGAGGGTATTCACTACATAACAGATGGCTGGTCTAGTGTTGACCAGGTACATCAATGATCTTATGAGCTGCCTATACAAGGTAGGGTCAGCCTCATCATCCTCGGATGTGTCTATCTTCTTCCAGTTTGTAATCATTGGCGTAGCCATGGGTCTACAGTCTTCCATGTGGAACCTCTTCAGGATCTCTGTAGTATATCTTCCTTGCCCAAGGAAGATTTCTCCCTTCTGCTGCTAGACCTCCAAACCAAGAAAATAGTGCATCTGCCCCAAGTCCGTTATGTCGAATTTGGTAGCCAGATTCTCCTTGTAGTCCTTGATGAGCTTAGATGATCCAGTCAAGAACAGATCATCTACATATAATACCAGAATTAGCGGCTCATTCCCTACTCTCAGATAGTAGAGGTTGGGATCTGCGTCACTCTTGATAAATCCCATCTTCTGCAGGTAGCTATCAATTCACCCATACCATGCTCTGGGGGCTTGCTTCAATACGTACAAGGCTTTCTTAAGCCTGCATACATGAGTCTTCTGCTCACGTGTCTCAAAGCCCTCTGGCTGTTCTATGTACACTTCCTCTTCTATCACCCCATTCAAGAACGTTGCCTTGACATTCATCTGGTGAATCTCCCATCCCATCTGTGTTGCAAGAGAGATGATGGTTCTGATTGAAGTGTGCCGAGCTACAGGGACTAAGGTTTCTTCATAATCGATCCCTTCCTTCTATGCATACCCCTTAGCCACAAATCTGGCTTTGAACTTCTCTATGCTGCCATCTGCAACATACTTGATCTTGTAGATCCACCTTGATCCTACAACTGATCTGTTCTGCTGTCTGGGGACTACTTCCCACACATCGTTTGTCATGATGGAGCTGTACTCGTCCACCATGGCATCTACCCACACCTGATGTTGAGTTGCCTCTTGAAAACTAGAGGATTCTCCAACCTGTGCTACCAGTGCCTGGTACCTGTTAGGGTGCCTGCGTACCTCTTCTCATATCTAGTGGCTCCAACAAATTCCTCTGCATCCCTTAGAGTCTATTGGAGCTCTCTGCTCGTTCTTCGACTGGTGGTGGGTGGATTTACTTGCTCTCCTGCTTGCTCTTCTTCAGAAGAACTTTCCTCAGAGTCCTTGTGTCGTGGAGAGGCACTCGAGCCATCCTCTGTAGGCTGCTATGGCTGTACTAGCGGATCCTCCTCAATCTGTGTATCTGTAGCCATTTCCCGGGCTCTCCTGAAGGCTCTCTCCTCCATGAATTTCACGTCCCGCTTTACTACGATCTTCCAATTTTCTGGTATATAGATGCGATATGCCTTCACATTTTCGCTATATCCTACAAGATAACCCTTCTCCGCAGTCTGATCCAATTTCTTTCTCTTCTTATCGGGTACGTGGAAATACGCTATACTGCGAAATATCCTGAAGTGGCTCACCTCATGCTTGCTGCCAGTGAACACACTCTCAGGAGTCACTTTCCCCAATGCTCTATGAGGCACCGTGTTCTGCACATACACTGCTGTATAGCAGGCTTCTGCCCACATAAATTTGGGCATGTCTTGATCATACAGCGTCGCCCTCGCAACTTCCACAATGGTCCTGTTCTTCCTTTTTGCAACTCCATTCTGCTCTGGATTGTATGGGGCTGTCCATTCTCTCTTGATGCCTTCCTTTGTGCAGAAACTTGTGAAGTATTTATTAATATACTCTCCACCATTATCTGATTGCAACTTCTTGATCCTCTTTCCTTTTAAATTTTCTACCAAAGCCTTGAATTCTTTGAATCGCTCAAAGACTTCATCTTTGGTTTTGAGAAAGTAGATCCATGTTTTCTGGGAATGGTCATCAAAAAAGGTAGCAAAGTACTTTTCACCACTGAGAGTAGTTGTGGACATTGGTCTACAGATGTTTGAGTGTATCAACTCTAATACACTATTGGCCCTATTGCTGCTTCTTGGAAATGTTGTCTTGGCATACTTCCCTAGTACGCACCCCCTGTAGATATCGTCTTTCCTTGTGCCGAGCTCTAGAGCTCCCATGACAGTCTTCTTGAGGATATTCAAGGCTCTATGATGTAAATGCCCCATTCTTCTGTGCCATAATTCATTCAGGTCTCTTTCATCCATACTATCGATTAGTGCCATTGGGGACTCGAGCTGTAGCTTATACAGTTTATGGCTCCTTACTCCAATTTGTGCCTTCCTTTTCCAGCTAGGATGTTTGACATAAACCTTATTTCCAATAAAGTATACATCGTAACCCTTATTTTGAAGCTGAGACATTGAGAGTAAGTTCATCCCCAATCCCAGTACATGCAGTACGTTTGTGGCCTGAAGCTTGTTACCAGCTTCTGTCTGAAATATTATGGTTCCTCTTCAAACGGGGGTACACTTGGCCTTGTTTCCCATCGTGATCTGAAAATTCATCTGCTCTTCTTGGTAGCTCGAGAAGCATTCTCGAACTCCTGTCATGTGAGCAAATGCTCCACTATCAATATACCAAACGCTTGGAGAGGCCGTGCTTGACACAAGCGAAATCCTCTTCTAATCTGGATGCCAGAACTGAGATGTCATTATCCCTTTGTTTCTCCATGTGTTCTGGAAGACTACGTGAATCCTTCCGAGCTGCTGTTGCATCTATGTCGGCTCTTGATTTCATTGCAGAACCTCCTTTTCTGTCTTTTTCCTTTTGCTCTGATACCATGTGAAATTTTCAATCTGAAAATACTACTGCAGTGATTGATTTATTCCGCCTACTTATTTATGATAAGTTATTGACATTTGCTTCAGTGAATATTGAAATAAATACACCTGCAGTGTTCACTTTAATCAAAAGCAGAAGAACAAATAGAACACATATAACACAATAGAAACAACCACATGAACACAATTATTTTTGGACAATTGTCCCCAGAAAAACTCAATGTGGGAAAACTGGTGCAACAGATGAGAGATGCGATGAGTTGGTACGTGGTTGATGGAGTAGCAATCATAGTCGGAGCTATAGCACATCAGGAACCATGGAGCATTGATACTTGTTCTTGGTGGCATTGGGATCCAGGAGGAATTGTTCATGACAAATTTAGTCAGAGATTGGTTTGAGATCTGGGCATTGGGGGGTCTGTTGTCACTTGATGTGTACACCAAAGGCACAATGCTCATAACATGGGTTGTCACTCCCTATTCACTCTGTTTAGACTCTCTCCTAGCTATAAGTCAAGGGGGGTAGTCCCTAAGGATGACAATGACAAAAAACTTGTTGGAACAACAAGACTAGAAAATTAAGGGTAGAACAATTATAAACAGTGTAATTTGATTATTAATTAAATGCAATGTATATTAAGATAAATGCAATTAGGATCAATAAGGCAAATACAGGATATAAATGTAATAGACTAGTGCCTTTACAGTGCTTAATGGAAATTTAGATACTTGCAAGTAAATAGATGTTTATAGTTACAATAATAACAATGTTGCAAGAAGAGTTAACAAAAAAATTTAAAGACCAAGATAATCGAATATATGAGCAATGAACCTTAAAGAAAGACAATTGCAAGAAAATATGATATTTCCAAATACCATAAACTTGCAAATTATAGATTTAGCCCACAATTTCAATCACCAATGATCAACAAGGAATGAATGCAAGATCTAAGCTAATGTGAAATGCAAAATCTTGGTTCATTTTAATTAAGATGCCTAATCTAGATGAATCCTTCCTCCTAACTGTTTTGAGGGTAGTCTCTAGAGTAGGTTGTGGGATGGAAGCCAACGGAAAGCAATCAGAGGCTTGATTAACAATACCTCCCCCTGTGTTCCAACCACCCGATGCCTTTGGCGTTGTAGAGACTGTGGCTCTGACGATTGCAAGGTCACCGTGTTAATTACAAAGATGATATATCTTTCGCAAGCTACAAAAGAAAGGTGGTCGTAATATTTCTTTCAACCAAGCTTAGGCTTGGAGGTAAATTTTAAGGATGCAATCAAAACTAGGATGCAAGTGCAAATGATGACAAAGTTAGATAGCTTCAATGACAATATGCGTCAATGTAAAGATTTAAATTACTTATAACCAAGCTTTATTAAGATACCAACTTAGATCACAAGGCTACAAGATTTCTAATAGCAACTCAATGAAGCAAACTTAAGATAATGATAATGATAAAAAATTCAAAAGTATTTACTATTTAGTAATAGTGTTTATTAGAGCGTTCTTCACTTATGAGATATAGAGAACAGGAGCAAGTGAAATTTAATGATATCAACACAAATAACTAAAAGACAAAGAGATTGCTAACGATGATTTTCAAAATGATGAAATACAACAAAAAAGATTAAACTATGCAATGCAAATAGAGTTAATAGGCAGAAGTAAGTTAGTATGTTAGTTCTCCTTTTGAAATAAGGAGACATAGGATGCCAAGGGATCTAAGTCCCAAGCTCCCCAAGAGAAAAAATTATCTTTTATTATCAAAATTGCATGGGAAGGAAGCTCTTTAAGACAGGAAGGAAGGACTCAAAACTTAAAGAGAGATTCCAATGACTAGGAATTTTAGATGCAATTCTCTCCTCAAGCTTACAAAATTGGTCCCTTTACAATTAGAATACTTCAGGGAACAATGGATCAGACCCACCTGTAAAATTTTATTAAAGAAATCCCCACACCAATTTTAATCCTCTTCTTCAGATCTTCAAGAATTTAAATAAACTCCAAATGCTATATACAAAAAAAAAGAAAAAAAATAAATGTACAAGGGTTAGATAAAGATTATTTACAAAATTATTCTACAATATTAACAATGGACTAGATCAAGAGGAACATGAGTCCAACTCCATTCCCTTGTCTAGTGATTAATAACTCTAATTAGCAGATCTATCACTTGGAGAACAAAGAAATTCAAATAGATAAGAGAAATAATAATTTTTTATGGTGAACAATGGCCAAATCTCTGCAATACAAATCGTTAGATAAGTCGTGAAGTTTAACACAATGGGCTCTTAAGCTCTCTTGTCTTGGGAGTTGGCTGGTCCAACCGAAGACTTCCCCTCACGCCCAAGATTTGAATTCCATAAAATTCTCTACACACTTCAGATCAAGTTATTAGATCACTAGAGACTAGATAACACAAAAAATCTCAAAATCTAGAGATACCTGCTAGATCAATTAACTTAAAATGCTTCTCTAAGCACAAAAACTAATGCAAGATACCTGTGCAAATAGTTAATCCAACCACTGGCTAATGAAATAATAACTTTTAAAAAAATAATTTCAGTAGAGCATTAAGAACATGATTCAATTTTTTTTTTACCATAAGAAGCAGAAGGGGAACACCACCATGAATAAACCCCAAAGACTTTTTTATAATTTCCAGAAAAAATTTACAGTGACACAACTTGACCCAGAGCTTCTTTAAGATTTTTGTTGGTATCATATGAAGAGCTAAGAGCTTCTTTATATAGAAAATAGAGAGATCTAAATCTCCCTCCAAGTGGAAAATGGCTAGGTCCATGAAGTTGCACATTTTGACTTGATCTTGGATAATAACAACTACTTGGTGCTTGATCCATTCCAAAAATAAATCTCATCCCTTGATCTTGATGAAGAAATTCGAATTCCATAATAATTCTATTTTTTCTAGGTCCAAAAAATATTATTTTGACATTTTTTTCTCCAGAAATAATTTTTGACTTAATCACCTTAGTCCATAAACTCATTTTTTGTAAAAAAAATGATTTTTTCCTTGATAAAGGACCTTGGAAATTGGACTGCTTTTGGACCGACGAATTTTTTTCAACTAACTGGACCAAACAAAATAAATTATCTTTGAAAAAATAGTTTTTTTCTGGTCCCAAAGAATTTTTTGTGATTTTTCTGCCTTGAAATTGGGTTTGTCAATTCAGTTCTTCCTTGGAAATGACCCCTTTCTCCAAAATTCGTTTTACACTTGGAGATAATTTTATTTTCTCTCAATTTTAATTTTTCGACTATTTTCTTGCTAATATTTTTCTGTTTTTTTGCCATAAAACCAAAAATAAAAATAAATGTTTTTTGACTCAAAATTAATTAATTTTTTGGCTTAGGATTTTAATTTAATTTAGCCAGAAAAATTAATTAATTGACACTGAAGGGTATTGATACATTTTTCCACCCTTAAATATTTTAGTCTGGTGTCTAAATAGGAGGTACCATGCACCAAAATATTTTTACATCAAGATACTACAATTAATTCAACCCTTGAAAGGAGAAAACACCTTTAGACATGGACACTTAATAATTTACCCAATTTTGCGACACAATATGATCTAGTATAGACCAAGTGATTTGTAATAAAATAATTTAGCTAAATGTACTTAAATTATTTCCAAACTACTTTTACAAAAGACTCTACTAAATCACTAGGACTTACCTAAGACTTTGATGATAAATTCCACCCTAGCTTTGGGGTGAGGCTGGAGGGAAAAAATCTGCCCATCATCTGTGTTTAGAAACACATATAATCAGTGAGACGAAAAACCTCCTAGGATGAATTTCGTTGCCAAAATCATAGGTTTACCTAAGTTGTTACCTAATTAAACGGTCATACTAACATCATTTACAATAAACTTGCAGAATTTGGGTTTACAACTCTGATAAACTGACAAATGATAATGATGAATCCTGGATATTTGACTGCTTGAACATGATGGAATTCCTTTGCAAAAATGTGTACTGCTATAGGGTAGTTGACACAGAGTGGTCAACAGGGTCCATTTATGGTGGGTTGACATGGAGGCATAACATCACCCAGTGGTTTGTGTGGGATTTGGGCATTGGGTCTCAGTTGCATTGGGCCACTAGACTAGTCCACAGGTTTGGATTGCTTAAGGGAATGCAATCTTGGGGTGGGAGGATTTGTGATGTTCCTTTTTCTGGTGTTCCTTATGGCATGGTTAGGATGGACTTTCAGGGTTGCGGGCATACAAATCACAGGTGAAGGTTGGCATCCTTAGCGGGCCGAAGGGCTTTTGGAGGGGTTTTGAGTAGTTTTTATGAGGTCTGATGGCATTCGCTTGGTATATTCCATCATCCACATAGTTTGCCTTTTGTTCTGTTGCATTTCGACAACTTAAAAAAAAAAAAAAAGAGAGTTATTAATGGGTCTAACTCAAATAATTACGCTCAAGGTGGCATTTCAGGAGGAATACTTGGCAGAACACCTTAGCGTGTTGGAAACGGAACGAGAAGATCTACAGGGTGGGATGGTTAGAAATGATTTTCAGTGACCTATAGAGGCATGGTGGCCAATTTACCCTTTTCCCACATTAAAAAGAATATTTTAATTGAAATAAAACAGGGAAAAGTGCTCCATGATTAAAATAATAATAAAATAGGAGGTTCTAGAGGGGTCCATCAGATTTATAAAAGAGGAGGAGGCCATTAGAGGTCATCTTGGATTTGATATTTCTTCTTGTATGAGAGGTTGAGAACCCGGTTTTCTACTTCAGTAGTACTCCCAGGAGGGAAACCCTCAGGTTTGCTAGTGGGTGTTGGACGAAAACCCAACTCTCTTGAGGAGATTTCACTCAAAAATCTCATGGTGCTTCGTTGGAGTTTTGGAGAGAGCAATTTTTCTGTAGCAGGTTTGCAATAGACTTTTTACCGGGCCATCTACATCATTTCCAGAGTCATTCATCAGCTGGGTCAGAGATGTTTTTCTGGGTTTTGATCCGCTTGCTTGGCAAGCTCAGGTTCCTCTATCCCTAATGTTGATGTACTCTTTCAGTGGATTAATAAAATGGCTTAGTGATTTTATTGGCATCTATTTGTGTATCAATTTGCTGGCTGTGTGTCTATTTACGATTATTTTGCTGTTCAAGTTCATTTCTGATATCCACTGTTAAAATTTCCATTAGGGATATTACCCTTTTTTAATATATAATATATAACATGTCATCTGTGTCATGTTCCTGTGGGGTTGCTGTGTTGCGTGTCGGATACTCGTACTTTCGTGTCCTCCATGTCTCGTGTCCTCATGTTAGGTGAATTAGGTTGTAGATGAGCCTATACTACACTATGTTAAAATTGACCTATTTTTCTCATTAAAATTTCTCCCCTTTGGTCTGAATTTAGGTTAATATTTACTATATCAAGGCTGTACAAGGCTAATTTTGTCTTTCTTATTCATGGTCATAACAGATATAAGTGGATTCTCTATGTTTTCAGCACATAGCTGTTAGTTTGTGTGTTTATCTCTTTACTTATGCCTTGAATTTCAAGAACACTAATTAATTCTGTTTTTTAATGTTCTGAAATCCCTGATTCTACCCTCTATTAATTTCTTTGCTTCAGGGACAAGGCGGAATGGATGGAGCAAATGTGGATAGCACTGAGAGTTGGTTGTATGAGTTGAAAGAGGAGGCCCTTCGAAGGGGTGTAAAAAGTGAAGTGGTTGAAAAAGCATTTGAAGGTATAACAGTCTCAGAGAAAATTTTGAAGATAGATCAGAACCGGCCAGAAGTGAAGCTTACAGTAGAGGAATATCTGAACAGGTATTTTATTTTAAATTCTTCTTTGTGCAGAAACAACTCACTCCTACAAATTTGAGCGTACTTTCTTTTTTGGAAGAAGTGTTAGTTCATAAGGCAATTATTTCTCTTTTTGGGCTTTCAGTACATTTGTGATTTTTGCAATGTCATGACCATGTATTTTAGTGTTGGACATTATTTAACATATTCTATGATATATCACATAGTAGCTAGCTATTGCATATTGTAGCATAGTGATATTTCTCATCAAATGATTTTTTTTTGTTTTTGAAAATACGTTGCTTGGAACTTGCTGCTTCCCTGGTGCACTTTTACATGGGAAATGACGGGACTTTATTTAAACTATCATATATTATGATACTACGATGATTTACTAATTTAAATTTTAAGGGAAATTTCTTATTGTATGACTGCACTTTACACAGTCCTAAATCAGCGAATTACTATTACCACTTAACATCTCTTGTAATGACCTAATTGTGGAGAAATTAATATGTATCCCCTTGCAAACAGGCATCTCTAGTAGAAATCAACATGTCATTCTATGTAAAATTTGTGTATTTATTAACCAGTAATTTCATCTATCTCTGACAGTTAAATTATCATTGGGGTGTGGTTTTGTGTATTCTCTATACTGTTTTAACATCTGTGATTCCATTAATGACTTTCCTGAGTATATCTACATTCATACGTACTTGATACATAAATTTGCACTTGTAACTTGACAACTTGAGTATGCAGACGATAGTTTTGTCTAGAACTCAAATGTTGTTGTGGCAGACAACCTCACGAGTTTGAGTGTCCATGAGAGGTGCAAATGATCAATTTGACAGGTCTTCCATGATATTATAGATATATATGGTGCATGGGACATTTGATCTTTGTCCAATTTCATGAAATGTTAAATATTATAGTTTTATTGGTGTCATTAATTTTCTATTTCAGCATTTCCCAATCTTGATTGTTTTCTTGTCTTTTTGTGAGCATCTCAGAATGGTGACTGATGAAAGGGTGTCAAAAGGAGTAGAGGCTTTTAGGGCAAATAAGGCATTGCTAGAAGAGATTTCGTTGAAATATGGAGTTCCTGCTCCACTTCTTGTTGCTATTTGGGGGATTGAAAGCAGGCTCGTACACTTTTGTTAACCTTTTAAGCAAGTTTCTACATTTTAAAAGATTCAAACAGTTGTACATTTATCTGCTTCAATAGGAGAAAACTTTTATTGTTGTCTGGGAAGATGGAAATTACCAGTTTCTAGATGTACATTTCAAATTTTTTGCAGTTGAAATTGTCGCATTCTCCATTGCTGTTACGATTATACTGAATAGATTTTCATCTTTACTCTTTTCCAGAATGGAATGAGATCGAACACCTCTGAGTAGAATGAAAATATGTTTTACTGATTTCAAGGAACCTGTAATATGATGATCAAAGCGAGAAAAAGCTACATGACTAGAAGACAGTATCTAGCTCGAGTAGTTGAAAATATTTTATAGGTGATCGAATGGCCAGAGTATTTTGATTATAGTTTGACAAATGGACTACATTCTAAACTGATTACCTTGATTTCAAGCAGTCCCAAATGTCATAATTCCCTTGTTTGTCAAAAATAATGGCTACAGTTTTGGAAAATTCTGTATTATCCCTTTTTATTATTTTCATTAAAATATTAGGGATTTTACTTAGGCAAAATTATTCCATGAATTACATCCAAAAACACCATAAAATCTGCAGAATTTTACACAATAGATATTGCAAGCAAATTAATCAAATTTGCAATAAAGACCGAGAAATTAAATGAAATGCTGCAACTCAAAAATACACATGAGAAATGGCGGTGTTACAACTCAAACCAGCAGGGAACCTAAAAGGAACTCCGAAGAGGGCAACTGCTAGGTCAAGGGAAACTATGGAGAGTTAGCCCACTGTCACCACATCTTAGGCTCTCTGCTCTTTACAGACTTTCACCGATGGGAGGAGACCTGGTGAGGAAGTCACTTATAAAGGATGGATCAACAAATAGATGTAAAGTGACCTTAAAGACCTTTTCCCTAGGGTTAAGAATGGAGCTTACTTGCTCTTTAAGCAAGGTACAAGGCTTTCTAGGGAAGGATGTGAGGATTTGAGGGTTAGGTTAAAGGAGTATGACTTGAAAAGGAATTTCCCAATCCCTAAAATCCTTATAAAACTTGTATTCCCAAGTTGTCCTTGATGACTTGTCTTTGATAAGAAATGGGACCACACAGGGCCAAGTGGACCTAGCCAAGGTTAAGAGGATGGAGTTTAGCAACTGATGATATACTTAACCTGACCAAGGCAAGGGAAAAAGATCAAACAAGAATTTTCACCTAAAGATGTCAAATTAATCCTGTGAGGCACTAGCCTTGGGAACACCAAGGAAAAGTTTGATCTCCGACCTAGGGCTTGGGATATTTCACAATCCCACAGTCAGAATCTCTTCAAATTCAGAGGAGATCTTGAGGACACACCAGTGCAGTGGGGTATAGGAGATTGAACTTTTTCTAGGGCTAGTTTGTCGGGAAATTGATGCCCTAGGTGGCCCAGTGTGGCTAGACCTAGAAGAGGGAGAAAAATGTGAAAGAATATGGTTTAAATGACCACCTTTTGATGGATCAATTCCTAGTTACTTTTGGGGATATGGAGTCAAGGAGAATTATGAAGATGGACCTCGTTTCTTGTTCAAGGAGGCTTTCAAAGTCGACTTCGTCCAATGTTAAGGGCAAGAGAAGAAAAATGACTTTAAAAGCGTTTATACTTCGTTGCAAATGAAAGAGGCTTATTGAGATAACTTGATCTCTAGGACAATTCATTCATCAATCTCTTGATTTTTGGGTAGCATCGGTTGTGCTCTAGCTCCGAAAAATTGTGGAGGGGCTAGGAAACATGAGATCTCCAAGACCCATAAATCGTTTGGAGAAATTCCACCTGAAGCTTAAGTTAGTCAAATAATTAATTATTTTAATGGGGACACTAAGTCTAAACTTAGGGAAATTAAGTAATTAAAATGAATTAATTTAACATGTGGGTGAGAATGTTCTAAGTGACGAGGATCAAGTGTTTTCTAACCTTAGCCGTCAATTAGAGATTAGATCATGGCCGTTGATTCGTCATTTGGAAAAGTATTAAATGAAAGCTTGGGGTTAGTACACAGTGGATCTAAGAGATCGAATTCTTCTGACGGAGTAGTGCTTGGATGAAGATCAGGTCTGAGTGATTAAGAGAGAAGCAGTGAGGGGCAGATGCAGTAATTGGTCGGAGGACCAAGAGTACATTGCAGAGCAAGGGCATCAGAGACGCAGAGGAGGCAGCGCAACCACTAGGAGAGGTGACGCAGACCCTAGAGAGAGTGACGCAGGCCCACGCAGGGCTCACGCAAGGGCAGCGCAGAGCTTCCGAGGGACAATCTAGAATTAGCTAGAGATTGGTTTCTAAGCCGGTAGGGCTGAAACTCAATTTCTGGAGAGGTGGATTAGTGCAGAGGAAGGGTGACACAGTCCCTCAGCCAGACCAACGTAGGTTTACACAGTGGCAGCGTAGAGATTGTGCAGAGGCAACTCGGGTTTCACCAGTGTCTGATCCGGATCGGTTGGGACTTGCAGAGTGAGGTAAAACTCACAATTCATCTTTGTTTGTCAAGGTTTTCTCTATTGGGTGAGCCGAATTATGGCACCCTAGATGTACTCAAAATACTGCTGCTTCATAATATAAACCCTCAAGACTGCTACATCGATTTTCCTGCATTGGGTTTTTCCAGGGACATTTGTCTGAAAAATCTATGTCCTTTGTCTGTGTGCTTTACTTATTTTTCAACACTTGATCTGTATAATTGTGTAGGCTGCATTGTATTTACTTTGATGTTTTCCTGAATTATTCAGAAAATAACTTATTAATTAAAGAAAAACAGTAGGAGAAGTAAATCAAATTTACTGCAGTAGGGTTTCTGGTTTAGATTCAAAAATTTTCACACAAACATGGCCCATACATTGAGATAAGCTAAATAGAAACATAATTCCACATTGATGCCGTAAATGCATGCAAAGATTAGCCCTAAAATAGCGAAAATCTCATAAAGGATATCCAAAAGAGATCAAGGGCACATGAGCACAAACTAAGCCCACTCTTTCCACCAAATCCCCTCATCAATCCATGCCCAGAAGTGTCCATGATAAGTAAACCCAATACTCAATTACCAAATGACAAGACATACCTTTAGATTCGGGAGTCCCACCTTCAAACATACGATAAATACAGATGGGTGAGTGACCACATGGCTGGCTTAGGTGGCGGAGAAATGGCACAACGAGCTAGTTGAAGGCTGCAAGGGGATGTTGGTTGCTAGTTGAGGTCCATCATGGAGAAAATATTCTCCTAGGGATGTTATCCACAGAGTGGTGGGTAACAGGCCCAAACGATGTCAAAGGTTTGGATTAGAGCAACAAATGGATGATCTTGACCAAGTTGAGGAGAATATGTTCAAAGGAATGGAATTTCACTTGGAATTTGAGTATAATGATCCTAATGAAGCCACCAACTGAAGGGAATCTAGGGATGAGAACGGTCTTCAAGCTAAGGCTTGAAATATCTTGAGATTCCACCGTGGGATGGACCTCAAATTTGGAGGACCTCTCAAGAAGACCCCATCACAATAGTTGACTAGTTTTCAAGGATTTTCAATGGCTAGACTAGGAGGCCTACTAGGTTAGGGCTTAGAAAGAACAAAGGGAGGTGAGAAGAATATTCTTTTGTGATCACCTTAGGACTAGACCAATGCCAAGCCAATTGGGAGAATGGAGTCAAATGAGATGAATGTTTAGATAGACTTAATTCCAATCAAGGAGTTCCCCAACAACTTCGTATGGCCCTAGTAACAACTAGGTTACAAAGGGAAGTGTATACTTCTTTATGTTGCAAATGATGACTTATCAAGGAAAATCATGAACAATCATGTACCCCTAGGACAATAATTCACCATACTTCACAATGATCATATGAAAAATCCCTCACAAAGACAAGACCAACAACTTCGCATAAGCATAAGGGTAGCTACACTAGCTTCATGAACAAAAATATTTCATAGATCATTACATGAAACAAAATACAAGATAAACATGAAAAGAGTTCTCACAAGTATAGCGAAATTATTCCAATCATCAAGATGCAAGAAAATTGAAGCTCCAAGACAAAAATTTAAGCTCTTCCAAACATCGAAATGCATTAAATCTCCAATTCGTCCATCAAAAGGCTTACCAAAATTTCCAGAAGAAAGAAATGATCCAAATCCAAGTGATGATCAAATGAAATGATCACCACATCAATATATATCCTCCTCTAAGGGGTTCAATTTGCCTAATTAGGCCTAATGATGCCCCAACTAATAAAATAATGTTCAAAAATAACATTACTTGGTGACAAGCCCACCAAGATAGCTCCATAATACAAAAATAAGCCTCTAAGCGGGAAAAATGATAGATACAATAGGTCGAAGGGCCATTGAAGAGGCCTAGTGGAGTCCAATGTGTGCCAAAATGAATGGATGGACTCCAAACATAGTGATAAAGGGGGTGGCTCCTTGATATCCAAGCAATGACATGTGGTGCCTCCAAGTGGCTATGGGGGCACAAAACATCCTCATGGGTCTCCAAATGGATCAAACAAGACTGTATCCCATCTATAAGGGCTGGAAGAATGATGCAAGCCCTCCCTTTGTCTTCCATAGTGAGACACGTCCTCATCTGGGCCCTAGATCAACTGGCAAGTGTGTGGTGCAAGAATGTAGTTGGCTGGGCAAGGTGGTCCAGGTGCATCATCATCGTCAAATAAATGAAGCACGAGCAAGCAATGAGTGGAGCTGAAGGATCCCATGATGTGGAAATTTGCTCTCTGCTATTGTGGAGGCCCATGGCTCTCAACGCTCACCCTACAAATGCCAATATGACCCTCTGGAGGGCTTGAACCCCATATAGGGAGACCAAACCCAAAGATGAAGATCCACCTACAATCCTGTATAAGATCCAATGCGTCCCCTCACCTTCTAGTACAACCAAACATCAGTGCAATTTAGTAAATGAGCTTACAAATCATGGGACCACGTGGACAATTCATAGTGGCATGCCCTTCCATAGTGGGCTTTAGAACGTACAAGTGTCTCCAAGTTTAAGAAGAATGTTAACCAAGGACCCTATTAGTTGGTTTCAACCTTTAAAGGGAGTGACGTGCCCATGGTACATCCATCAAATGGCAGGTGGCATGTGATATAATGATAGAACGAAGTGGGTCATCAGGGAAAGCTCCGAGCCACATGGCACAGTACAAGGGTAGGTATGATAGGGGAAGCCCACACTTGAGTATATATAAATGGAGGAGGGAGCAATCATTGTACATGAGTTACCCTGGCCTTTGTTTTTCCACCTTTATTCGTATGCCTTTTGCCTTTTATTGATTTTTCCTTTTATAACTGCTTGAGGCTCCAGGGGATGAGAGCACGATGTGTGAGATATAACTATGAGTACGACCTTAAGGTGGGGCAGTTCATTTCCTACCAGGGGTTGGGACAATCATGGGTTCCTTAATGATGAAAGAGGCCGATATGAGGGGCCCTAGGAACCAGGGTGATGGCCATAATGATAGGGGTAGAGCTCATGTTGGTTTTTTCTCACGTTCTAAATTTGTATGTCCCGACCATCTTTTACATTTTATGGTACATTTACTGTTGAGAGTGGCCAAAATATGCTTTTTCCTTTCTTTTTAGTTGCATTGTTAATTTTGGACAACTAGGTCCAAACTCCATGTTGTGATTCTCAAATGAAGATGCCAATATTTTTATTGGATTCCTCTTTTGAAGAGGTGCAAGATCGATCTAAAGATCATCTTGATCCGATGAGTAGAACATTTATTTTGAATTTATTCAAAATATGTGTAGGTTGGCCGGAAATGAAATGTAGCCTTGAAGCCCCAGCAGTTGTGTTAGACACCCTCACTGATGGATATAAATAGGTCAATGTTGGAGGTCATTTTCACTCATCCATCACTTCAAATTCTTTCTCCTCATCTGATTGGTTCGATCATCTATTGGAGTCCCTTCTTCACTCACGTGGGAAAAAGAAACAGCTAGGGTTTCGGACTGTCTAGGGTTTCTAGCGTAGAAATTGACCAGCGTTGACTTTGGTCAACGCTTGGTCAAATTGACTCGAAACTCTCCCAAAACTTCGATCTCATCAATCCGCATTTTTTGGCACAAAAGCTGAGGCTGGACGTTGACTTTGGCTTGGTTGCGTTGACTTTCTTGCTGCTATTGTTTGCGTTGACCATTGACTGGGACAACGTTGACTTTTGTTGACTTTGGGTTGACTGATCTGGCTGTCCGTGAGGGTTGTGTGACACTTCTGGTTGGCTGACCATATTGAGACTTTGCTGGTTGAAGCATCCCGCTGACCGCTGTAACGCACCAACACATATTTTTGGCTTGTCTTTTGTCAATCTACTGGTATGTTCTACCTGCATTTTACTTTCTTGTTTGTGTGATTGCTGACTGATATTGGGGATAAAAAGTAAAGTTGCATCAAGCATAGAACATCTACGAAAATTTACAAGGTATCAGAGCTGAGGTGAAGACAAAGCCCAAGTTTGTAGCAATCACCAAAGAAGAGCATGGGTACCTCAAACTACAATGGCTTTAATGCTGATGACAAATTCACTGGGAAGGAAGACTTCCATGCCTGGAAGATGACATTGGATCTTATGTTGGAAGACCAAGATGTCATAGACTATGTGCAGGGTAAAATCCAAGAGCCTCCATCCACTGCACCTGCTGCCACCAAGTCAAAGTATAAGAAGGGGGAAATCAAGCAAAGCTGATGATCAGGGACTTAATTCATAAGAGTTTGGTTGCCTACATCTCTAAGCTGGGCACATCCAAGGAGATGTATGATAAGTTGGTCAACATGTTCAAGGCCAATAATGACAACGTTCCATTATATGTGATTATTACCGAAAGAGATTTTACAAATGCAAATCAAGTCCTATTCTTTAAGAATCAACTGAAGAATCTGAAGAGAGGCAGGGATGAATCCGTCCAATCATATTTTCTGAAGTTGACCGAAATCAGGAATAATCTTCTGGCTATTGGGGAGACAATAGCTGATAGAGAGATGGTTCTCACCACCCTTGGAGGTCTCTCATCAAAATGGCATGTATTCAACACTAACATTCTCAATAACAGTGTCATACCTAATTTTGACGAAGTACTTTCGAGATGTGTACAAGAAGAGACAAGGATGGAGGAATATGAAAATGAAGGAAATGCTGCCTTCACTGCTTGTGCTAAGAAGAAGAACTTTGGTGGTCCAAGGAATAAAGGAAGAGCAAGGGCCCAAGGGAAGAAAGGTAAATGTTATAATTGTCACAGGCTTGGTCACTATGCTAGAGAATATCTGTACAAGAAGAATTCTCCTGATGATGATGACAACAACAACAACTGGAGGAATGGCAATCAAAGGAACAACAGGCTCAAAGGAAAGAGGAATGCTTCCTCTGGTGGAAATGGGCAACCTTACAAAAGGTCGAGAAATTCTAGGTATGAGGAATCAAATGTTGTTGATGATAAAGGAAATGAATTCATTCTTGTATTTGCCCTCTCTGCTGTGTTGAGATTTTGTGTATTTGGGGTAGCATCAGTTGTGCTCTAGGTCCCAAATTTTGAGGAAGGACTAGAGTTCACCTGATCTACAAGACCCAGAAATGGGTTTGGGAAATTTCATCTGGTTTAGGAGATATTAAATTAATTAATCATTTTAATGTATTTCTTAATTTAAAACTTAGGAAAATAAAATAATTAAAGTGAATTTAATTAAACATGTGATGAAAGTATCTTAAGTCACACGGATCAAAGCTTTCTTTTAATCTTAGCCATTGATTAAACATTTAATCTTGGCCGTTGATTTGTCAATGAGAAAAGTATAAAGGAAAGGCTTGGGGTCATTTGTAAGACACACAGAGGCAGAGCACTGAAGCTAAGCTGAGATTCTAGGGTGGGGTTGCTAAGAATTCTCAAGTGTTTCAGTTGCAGAGAGGGGAATTTAGAACAAGGGGATGATCTGATCCCGGGGTTTAGAATACATAAGAAACAGAGAGAAGATCAGGAAAGACAGCGTAGAGGAAGGCAGCAGCAGCAGACGACAGTAATAGCAGCAGCAGATGATAGTAGTAGCAGGCGGCAACAACAACAGCAGCAGACAGCAACAACAGCAAATGGCAACAATAGCAGCAGCAGACGGCAGCAGCAGCAAGGACTACGCGATTTTCAGGAAACCCTTAAGGGGTTACGCAAAGACCCTTAGGGGTAGCGTAGTGACTGCGTCACCCAGTCTGGGGTAACGCAGTCCCTTCCAGTGACAACGCTGAGCATTTGGAGGCCTTTAGAGGCTAACACAGTGTCTTTCGGGGGCAGATCTAGGGTTTCTAGGTCTAGATCTGGCTGAGTTCTATAAATCCCGTTTGAGGGTGTGGATCAATTAGTATTGTTGGTCTTAAATCAGCCAGGTGTTGCAGATCTAGAGTTTTCTCTGTAGGGTTTTCCAGATCTGGAACCCAGAGTTGTGTATTCAGAAATATTCTTAATAATAGAGCCCTCCAACAGCCAGAGACCGGTTTTCCCACATTGGGTTTTTCCGGGGACAGTTTGTCTAGAAATAAATGTGTCACTTTGTCTATGTGTGCATGTGCTTATTCTAGATCTGAATTGGTAGAGATCTGTTATGTTTTTTGCTTTGATGTTAACTTGAATTTATTCAGTTGATAACTTGTATAAGTAGGAGAAGCTTAACCGGATTAACAGAAATAATTTCTGCATAAGAATTAAGATTCAAAAATTTCTACATGGTATCGGAGCAATTGCAGATCTAAAAGGGTCATCAGCTGAAGCATTTGAAGGATCTAGCTGCAGAAAGTAGCTGGAAAGGCGACAGAACAGCAGATCTGAAGGGACAACGCAGTTTTCAAGAGGAGATTCACGCAAAGGGAAGGGTGACGCTGTCCAGCGATGTGTCCTAGCAAGCCCACGCAATTATTGCGCAAAGGCAGCTTAGAAACAACGTTGGTTGGGTTTGAAGCCAGCCAGTGTGATTCAGATCTGCATCTGTCAAATCCAGAAAAAGTCTGCAGAAAACTTGCAGAAATTCAGAAGAGCTGGTGGTGTTAAACTTCTAAAGTTTTCAGATTTTTAACTTTAGCACAAGTGACAAATTTTGGGAAGAGATCAGCGTCTCAGAGAGTTTCTTGCCAAAGGAAACTTGCAGTTTGGTCAGAGGATCAAAGAAGAAGCTGAATCATAGTTGATTTGGTAGATTTCCAAGGAGGGAGCAGAGGGTTCCAGTTCGAAAAGGACCCTAGATCCAAGATCTCTAGCATAGAGAAGAGGAGCTCCGACGCATTCTGAGCGGATGGCTCCTCATGGACTGCGTGATCAGGATAGGCTAGAGGGCTTCTCAAACTTTTCGGTATGGAAAGCTAGGATCCAGATTGTCCTAGAGGCATATGGTCTAAGAGATCATGCAGAGTAGACCCTGGCCATGCTGACAGATGTAGATCTCCTAAGGAAGCATAGAGAAGCTGCTGGGCATGCCAAGCAGATGATAATGGACAGTATCAAGGATCATATTGTGCCACACATAGTTGAGAAGAGGACAACTGATGAGATGTGGAATGCCTTGACTTCCCTATATGAGGGAAAATCAGTCCAAAGAAAGATGCTGTTGGAGGCCCAAATGAGGTCATTCATGATGACCAAGGGAGAAGACATCAAGCACTTCCTCTTCAGATTGCAGTCAATCAGGGATCAGCTGACTGCAACGGGTGCAACCGTAGATGATGTTGTGATAGTCAGGACTGCCCTCAATGCAGTCATGGATGAGTGGGAAACCTTTGTCCAAAGTATCTTGGTCAGAGCGGACCTCCCAGATTGGGACAGCTTGTGGTTGATCCTGCAGCAAGAAGAACTACAAAGGTTCACCAAGAAGCAACACAACCCTTCGTTGAGCAAGGTTAAGAAGGAAGAGGAGAAAGATGCAGCCTTGGCATCAAAGAAGCAGCTAAAGAAGAAGAAGGATCTTTCTAAGATAAAGTGCTTCCAGTGTGGCGAAATGGGACATTTTGCCAGCCATTGTCTAGAAAAGAAGGACAAGGAAGCATCTTCTTCCAAAGCAGCGGTGGCAGATGATGGGTCAGGAGATGATGTAGCCATGAGTGCTCATGAACCACGGAGGTGGGGTGACATGGACATGTAGAGGAGCTACATGGAAGTAAGGCGAGATCCTTGAGCAACTCATCTCTTGGATCACAAACGAGCTATGACAGCCTTAAGACAGTAGTGGACAAGTGGAGCAGTGGGTGCATAGATCACAGATGAGGCAGAGGTAGAGGTAGATCTGGAGGCTGGGAGGAGCAGCGCAGAGCATAGCAGAAGCAACATAGAAGCAGTAGCAATGCAGAGGCTGATGTGACTTCAGTAGTGCAGAGCAGTGCTACTTACGCAGTGCAAAGCTACAGCAGCGCAGAGAGCTTTAGAGGGACAACGCAGTGCAGCAGCAGCGTGATAGATTTCAACACAAGGAGCTGATGTGACTTCAATAGTGCTGAGGCAGTCTGATTATGCATGTAGAGTTGTAGTTGTGCATCGTTCTTTAGATGCTAACACAGATCTGTAGCCTATGGAGCTTCAATGATGAGGATGCAGCCCATCTGACTTGTTTGTCAAAGATTGGGCAGGAGATTCAGTTGTTTCTCTCAACAACTGAAGTTGCAGTGCAGCAGATCAACAGTGGCAGTGCTATGAGCAGCACATATGCAACATATTGAGAGGGAGCTGCAGTACAGTGGTTGCAGTGGCAGTGGTAGAGTCATGGGCAGCAATACAGAATGGTAGCAGTAGTGCAGAGTTGAGTGGCAAGAGGCCAAGCATCAGCAGCACAGAACCAGTGCCCAAAATCTTGTAATGCATAAGTGTGATGTATTGCTAGAGCACACCCTTGATGCTAAGAGGGAGTGTTGATATTTTGTGTATTTGGGGTAGCATCAGTTGTGCTCTAGGTCCCAAATTTTGAGGGAGGACTAGATTTCCCCTGATCTACAAGACCCAGAAATGGATTTGGGAAATTTCATCCGGTTTAGAAGATATTAAATTAATTAATTATTTTAATGTATTTCCCAAGTTAAAACTTAGGAAAATAAAATAATTAAAGTGAATTTAATTAAACATGTGATGAAATTGGCTTAAGACACACGTATCAAGCTTTCTTTTAATCTTAGCCATTGATTAAAGATTTAATCTTGGCCGTTGATTTGTCAACGAGAAAAGTATAAAGGAAAGGCTTGGGGTCATTTGTAAGACACACAGAGGCAGAGCACTGAAGCTAAGCTGAGATTGTAGGCTAAGTTGCTAAGAATTTTCAAGTGTTTTGGCTTGCAAGAGAGGGGAATTTAGACCAAGTGGTGATCTGATCCCGGGGTTCAGAATACACAAGAAGCGTAGAAGAGATTAGGAAAGACAACGCAGGAAGCCGGCGCAGATGCGTAGGCTAGCCGTAGGGCAAAGAACAACATCGTACGGTGAGCAACAGCGAGGACAAGCAGATTTTCGTGAAAACTCGTGTTGCGTGCAGACTTAGGCGAGCCGTAGTGACCGCGCCACCCGGGGGGGGTAATGCGCTCCTCCGTTGACAACGCCGAGCATTTGGAGGCCATCGTAGGCCGACGCAGTTGTCTTTGTGCGTACATGGGGTTTCTAGGCCTAGATCCGGGCCGAGTTCGTAAACCTGCTTGGAGGGTGTGGATCACCAAGAAACAGCAGTCCAGATCGGCCCAGGTGTTGCCGATCTAGAGTTTTCTCTCGTAGGGCTCTTCGTATCTGGAACCCAGAGTTGTGTATTCAGAAATATTCTTAATAATAGAGCCCTCCAGCAGCCAGAGACCGGTTTTCCCACATTGGGTTTTTTCGGGGACAGTTTGTTCAGAAATAACTGTGTCACTTTTTCTATGTGTGCATGTGCTTATTCTAGATCTGAATTGGTAGAGATCTGTTATGTGTTTTGCTTTGTTGTTAAGTTGAATTTATTCAGTTGATAACTTGTATAAGTAGGAGAAGCTTAACCGGATTAACAAAAATAATTTCTGCATAAGAATTAATATTCAAAAATTTCTACATGCTGCATCTCCACTCGACACTATGGATGTCTGGTTGATAGATAGTGGTGCCTCAAGGCACATAACTGGGTTCAAGGAAGCACTTTCTGACTTGGTTGAGAAGGATGTTAATCTGAAAATTATCCTTGGAGATAATGTCACATATCCCGTGAAAGGGATAGGGACTGTGACCCTCCACTTGTCTCAAGGTCAAGTCCTCTACTTGCAGGATGTACTCTATGTACCTGATTTGAAGAAGAACCTTGTGTCTATTTCGACCATGGAAGACAAAGGATCAATGTGGCATTCATTGACAGGAAGGTGCGTATCTGGAATAAGAGTTTCAAGGAAGCTATCACTATTGGGTTTAGAGTTGATACACTCTACCAGGTTGGAGGAAGTCCACTATGAGCGATGACATGTGATACTATCCGACAGACTGAACTATGGCACTGGAGGTTTGGACACCTTCACTACAAAGCCCTTCCCGAAGCAAGGAAGGTGGTGACGGGGATGCCCGAGTTCACAAATGATCATGAAGGTGTATGTCAGGGTTGTGCCAAAGTGTAATATTCCTATTAGCGACAGCTAATTGGAATATTCGACTTTGTATTGTTTTGCCGTATGTGGTTTGTAGATAAATAAAAAAAAGTGAGTAAAAGGGGGTCTAACTCACTTTAGTGGAATAAAACACCTTCCTAGTAGCACAACGTTGTAACTTAAGGGGGGAGCCAAGGGGGGACACACACCACGTGGAGGAGAGAGAGACTACGTTGGTTTTGGAGGGAAACCAATGCTATAAAAGGTGGAGGAGCCTCCTCATTTGGGGCATTCTTGTTGTTGATGATATTGGAGCTAGACATTTTGTCTTCTTGAGCACACTGGCTGTTTAGCCTGTCTGCAGCACTGTTTAGTGCGTTGAGTGTCTCCGGTCGGAGATCTCGCCCTTAGCCCCGGGGGACTTCAAGTGCCTGCTCGAGCAAGGTTTTTCCTTCAGTCTTTAGCGGGAGATTTGGTTGGTTGTTTGGCTGAGGAGCTGGGCTTCTCTTGTGACTGCGCAGTCTTTGGGAGAGAGGACGTAGTTCTAGTTGGAGGTGTTCTGTTTCGGGATTTTCTGCAGGAGTTTCAGTTGATATCCGGTGTGGAGGACCAGTCTTTGCCAGGAGGAGGTTTCCTGAGGAGTTTGAGGCACTGTCACCGCTATTATCATTTGGCATCTGCGCTGAGCCTTGCAGAGGCAGCGTAATTCCTTGAGGAGGGTTCTTTGGTGATTTTCGGAGGCTAACCGTTCTTGATACGGTTTCTGGGTTTTGTCCGGGGTGGTGAGTACAGGTGATCTGCAGATTTTCAGCTCATTCCGGCAAGGGGATCAGCCCCTAGTTTCAGTCCATTCCAGCAATAGCAGTTTTACGGCAGTTTTCTAGCAGCTGGGACGCAGTTTCTTGTAGCAGCCATTTCCTGTCTTTCTGAGAGAGTTCTTCACTTGCTTCAAGCAAGAATAGGTGCTATCATTCTGATTATCCATTGTATTTCATTATATTCTCAGATTAATAAAATGGCTTAGCATTCCCGACATTTTTATGAGTATGTGCTTTATGTTCTATTTCTGGCATTTTCTATATTGTCGTATGCTTGTATTGCTGTCTATTTCCCTTCCGGGATATTACAGTGGTATCAGAGCATAGATCTGGCTCAGCCTGTGGAGCTAGCAGTCTATGACATCGGGAAAGAGATCATACAAAGGTTTGCTGGAATTTTGGAGAGCAATAGCAGTTGCAGTACCAAAAACGAAATTGGAAAAAGGGCCAAAATACAAAGGGTCAAATTTTGAAGTTTGGAATTAGAAGAAACCCTTTTGAGGTTTTTCTAGGTTTTGGGCAAGGATCACCTTTCCAAGTTCCTAGAATTTTTTGAGTAGTTTTCAGTGGGTAAATCAGAGGCCGAAGACAAGCCGCAGTATAGTTTTGGAGCAGCAGTGCCATTTCATGAGGAGCCTGTAGACACATAGCAGGAGGAGCCGATGGCAGGTGATGATGGTGCAAAGAGATTTGAGGAGATGCTCCTCAAATCAGTACAGGATCTGTCAAGGCAGATTGAGGTGATGGGGCAGAGATTCACCGCCGTGGATGCTAGACAGCGTGAAACCCCAAGGGGTTTCCAGATTGGCAAAGGATCAGGCACATCCCACCATTTGCCGGAGCATGATGCCACTCGGCATATGGCTTCACATACACCCACACGTTCCATTATGCCCACTTTTCTGGGTGCAGACACAGGGGCAGGAGCACTGCAGGAGCCGGAGCCTGGCCACATGGGTGATTATTTCGCCGAGTATCAGGCATATGGGCAGGAGTTCAGGGATGCCCTTCCATTCAGAGATTTTGTTCAGCTCCAGTGGGACAGCAGACCCCACAACTTTCACAGAGGGAACAGGCGCTCACATGACGGAGGCTTATAGCGCACCATGGACAAACTCCATTTACCGACATTTGACGGGTCGTCCAAGCATTCAGAAAAAGCTTGGGTGGAGAAGTTGGATACCTTTTTCCAGCTTGACCAAGTATCGGAGGGGGAAACCATAAAAATGGTTACCTCGCACTTGGAGGATGAGGACACACAGGATTGCAGGGAGTTCGAGGATACACCTAGTGTGACACAGTACTCACCATCAT